>KZ308239.1:296624-451480 GCA_000376725.2 Ladona fulva
TTAAATTGAACACTGTAGCATTGAAATTATTGGAAGAATAAGACAAATATTCAGAAATTCAGCTCTATTTATGAGGGTTTAGCGGTGCAGCTTTTAGACAAATAAATATGATTTTTGGTATCAGTTTTGAATGTGATACCCGTTAGGTCTAGGTAACGCTTGGCGTGGTGTATCAAGAACATGAAATTCGTGAAAGAGAGGGTTGGTGGCTTTTTGGTTGCGTAAAATAGTCATCTCTTTTGAGATTTTAATAAATATTGTTTTATCTGTTATTTTCTTACGTTTATGTATGGCAGTTTTCATTGATCCACAAGTTGAATTCTTATTACATTGTTATCGATTAATAGGTATAATTTATATACTTGTGTATAAAAACAAAACTTCATGCGATTTCTTGAGGAGCTATTACAAGTTTCAATCCATGTCAATGTGAGATTTGATGTAAAAATAATGAATCCTCGCAGTCGTCATTTAACACCACCAAATGTAGTTTAAGGAAGTTGTTTTGGTGTCAGGAAGTTAATGTTTCACCCAAAAAATGCGTTGCTTTATATGTTTATTTTTACATTACTTAATTTTATTTTTTTTACTATTCAAGTTTATTTTTCCACTCGATTTTGAAGTTTTCCCATGACTTCTAAGGCGGGATTAAATATTTTAAGTTTTCTAGTTGAATGGGTTGAAATAACTTACACCTTTCGAAATAGTCGTAAAGTAGATAGACCGAGTCGATTTTGGAATGTCTTTTAACAGCTTAAGTAACGGTGAAAGCATGGGATTCGCTCTTTAAACTATCTGAAGGGTGTACGCACCTAAGTTGTACGTTGTACGCAAGTCTTCCTACATCAGCTTGTAAACAAACATGCATTACGGCTTAAGTAATCTGTTTTCCTTATTGTTTGAATTGCTACTAAGAAGTTTTTATTCTCTATCCCCTCCCGATCCTGAGTAAAAGCAAAATTTTATTCGGAAACTCCTTCCTAAATCGTCCATTTCATTCTTTTGTTTCTTTCATTTACGCTTTCTGAATTTTATGCTACCTAAGGAAGGCTGAATTTTTATATAGAGAAAGGTGAATTATTGCAGCGTGCTTGATTTACCCTTTCTTTTTTAAACACTTTCCTTTTATTGAGAGAACATCTGCATATCTCACATCTTTGCACATGTTGACAAGCCGGCATGTACTTTCATTTATTTATTTATAATCTTGAAAATTTAGTAGTAATAAGAATGGCTAGATGCTATGAAAAAAGTGTTTGCTTTGAATATGTGCAAGTAATAACGTATTCATCCTGAAAAATTCCTTGTGGTAGCTCCTTTATCAAATAAATTTAAATGATTCTTAATGTATGTACGTACATAATTTTTGATTTCTCCTTTTTGTTCTTTGCGTTGAGTTCTTTAAATCGGTTATATTATTCTTTATTTGCGTTATGGTTTACGAAGAATTCTGTGTAATGTTTCGTTCAACTAGCAACTGGTTGGTCTCCTTGTTTTCCTTTAACATAGTCGCGGATTCGTAGAGCAACTTGTTGCTATTCTGTTCAACGGTGTTCGCTACGGTCTCGCGGGAACAGGAGAGAAATGGGAATCTTTTTACCATCTTGTTTCCGTGGGTGCCTCGCTCGTGTTCTAGTTACTAGGCAATGTAAACAAGAAGTGGTGAATTTACTGCTACTTCAAGGAAAATGTGGTGTTACATGATTAATGTTCAATTACCTGAAAATTACTTCTCTTTACTGAATGGGAACGCTAAAATTAAATCATTTTGGTACTATATCGATTTAGAGTGCACTGGAAGGATTCGAGTCTTAATAATTATTACTCAGTTACTTAGAAACATGTATTTTTTATTGGATAGAAATGAATTTGTAATGTTTTTTTGCTTTAATAGTTTATATATTGCAAATTTATCACTGCAGGTAGGTGCATGTCCTGGAGGCAGTGGTTACAATATTGAAAATGTTTACATGACATAAAAACTTAAAATTTTATGAAATATGAAATTGCCCTAATTGAGGGGGCATATTGAACAACAAATCGCACTTCAAATTTCGTGATCCCTAACATCAGTCAACATTATTTCCAAAAAAATTGTTTTCATGTAATTCGTGTTAGTTATTTTCTCGAGTAGATAAAAATAATTCTGGTCTCACGAAACTCGTTAGATCGAACTTTATATCTTCACCTTCAAGGTAATATATTTATATTATTAATAACCAACCAAGAACCTATACCTTGCATTTTCTCTGCTGTGGGTAAATATCGTTTCACGCACCGCGATAGGCAACTTATATTTACGATTTATAATTTAGCCCTCGATTGTGGTTGTTTATTTTATATATTAATTGTCAACTATAAGTAATGTTATCACTGCACGTTATCTTTTGTATGTAGAGGAAAATGTTTAAAGTTTTTTTCGTACTATTCGCACAGTAAATATTATTAGAGAGTATTGAAGTTTTAAAATAATTGTGTACAGAGTTTCCTCCATGAGCCATGTATTTAAATAACAATTTTCCGGGAGCTATGTTATTATTGCTCAAATGTTGTATAGCTTTTCCTTCAGAAATCTATTCCTTTATAGAATCCTAAAGGAATTTTATAGCCCTTAACTGTCTCACGAGAAGCAGAAAGACTGGGGAAACAGTTTATCGAAAGAAGAAAACTGGTGCTTCGGAAAGACGTTGGTTAAAATCGAAAAGAAAAGAGTGATGGAATTCACCAGTAACTACCAAGATCTCAAAGGAAAGGATGACAATGTAAAATGCCATTCTCTTCCCCTTCCTATCGTTTTCTTTTGAAAGTGGAATTCCAAGAACTGAAAGTTTCGGAATCCTTTTCGCCCAAAGGAACATGTGAAAGAGCGTATCATCAACTCATAGTTTCGTTTTCATCTCCCTTCCATTTCTAGGTGCCAACTATACTCAGCCATCTCTATGATGACATCCTTTCACCGGAAGTGTTTAAGGGCACTTTTCCGCCGTCGTGATTTTCTTCTATCGTTGCATTGCTATCTAGAAGGAAAAGAGAACGAGGAAAACCTTTTCATGCAACTGGAAAGCAGCTTCTCGACCTTAGGAATTGAGAAGTTTCGGAAACGATAAAGCTTTAGGATCATTTCATACCGGAGCATTGGTATTAATTATTATTATTATTTTTATTAAATTGAACACTGTAGCATTGAAATTATTGGAAGAATAAGACAAATATTCAGAAATTCAGCTCTATTTATGAGGGTTTAGCGGTGCAGCTTTTAGACAAATAAATATGATTTTTGGTATCAGTTTTGAATGTGATACCCGTTAGGTCTATGTAAAGCTTGGCGTGGTGTATCAAGAACATGAAATTCGTGAAAGAGAGGGTTGGTGGCTTTTTGGTTGCGTAAAATAGTCATCTCTTTTGAGATTTTAATAAATATTGTTTTATCTGTTATTTTCTTACGTTTATGTATGGCAGTTTTCATTGATCCACAAGTTGAATTCTTATTACATTGTTATCGATTAATAGGTATAATTTATATACTTGTGTATAAAAACAAAACTTCATGCGATTTCTTGAGGAGCTATTACAAGTTTCAATCCATGTCAATGTGAGATTTGATGTAAAAATAATGAATCCTCGCAGTCGTCATTTAACACCACCAAATGTAGTTTAAGGAAGTTGTTTTGGTGTCAGGAAGTTAATGTTTCACCCAAAAAATGCGTTGCTTTATATGTTTATTTTTAAATTACTTAATTTTATTTTTTTTACTATTAAAGTTTATTTTTCCATTCGATTTTGAAGTTTTCCCATGACTTCTAAGGCGGGATTAAATATTTTAAGTTTTCTAGTTGAATGGGTTGAAATAACTTACACCTTTCGAAATAGACATAAAGTAGATAGATCGAGTCGATTTTGGAATGTCGTTTAACAGCTTAAGTAACGGTGAAAGCATGGGATTCGCTCTTTAAACTATCTAAAGGGTGTACGCACCTAAGTTGTACGTTGTACGCAAGTCTTCCTACATCAGCTTGTAAACAAACATGCATTACGGCTTAAGTAATCTGTTTTCCTTATTTTTTGAATTGCTGTTAAGAAGTTTTCATTCTCTATCCCCTCCCGATCCTGAGTAAAAGCAAAATTTTATTCGGAAACTCCTTCCTAAATCTTTCATTTCATTCTTTTGTTTCGTTCATTTACACTTTCTGAATTTTGTGCTACCTAAGGAAGGCTGAATTTTTATATAGAGAAAGGAGAATTATTGCAGCGTGCTTGACTTACCCTTTCTTTTTTAAAAACTTTCCTTTTATTGAGAGAACATCTGCATATCTCACATCTTTGCACATGTTGACAAGCCGGCATGTACTTTCATTTATTTATTTATAATCTTGAAAATTTAGTAGTAATAAGAATGGCTAGATGCTATGAAAAAAGTGTTTGCTTTGAATATGTGCAAGTAATAACGTATTCATCCTGAAAAATTCCTTGTGGTAGCTCCTTTATCAAATAAATTTAAATGATTCTTAATGTATGTACGTACATAATTTTTGATTTCTCCTTTTTGTTCTTTGCGTTGAGTTCTTTAAATCGGTTATATTATTCTTTATTTGCGTTATGGTTTACGAAGAATTCTGTGTAATGTTTCGTTCAACTAGCAACTGGTTGGTCTCCTTGTATTTAAAAGACATTTATTGCCTCTGTAATTAACCTCATTGATGTGAGATCTTCCCTACTAGAAATCTAAAGAGACGGATCTTAAAAGTAACCCCAAGTTCTCTGTACCTCATTAGCTGTGCAATATTATCTTCTATATATCTTTATCTTCTCCCTCAGGCACACAATTAATATTAATCCATAAAAATTCTAATTCATCTGGTATCTACGTAATTAGAAATTTACTTAAATAAATTTTAATGAATATATTTTCCACCGAGAAAGGTTAAATTACTAGTTTAACTATTACGTGAATCCCAAGAGGTTAGTCATTCTCGGATGAAGTTTAATTACATTTGCATGCATAATGGAGGTAGAGTTAGGGTCATAGAAGTTGAACTTCATCTATTAAAACCTTCCTTTCGTACTGATCGATATAAAGTCTTGAGAAAAAATATTTCGTAGAGCCTATTTCTGCGGAGCTATTAATAATTGCTCGTTTTTCAGTTACAATAACGCAGACAATCCAAGACTGCAGTTAGAGGTAAAAGGAAAGAAATGTTAGCCATACAGTGTAACAGCGAGATTTTTCATATATATTTTCAATATCTGCCCATATTATTTTGTTATTATGTTTATTATTATGTTTATTATTAAATAAATGTGAATGTAAAAATGGGACCTAAACAAATTACATAATTGTTCTACCTTTCAGTAGGTTCCTTTACCTTAATATTTTCTTTTCAGCGCCTTTTCTTTCGTTTCTTGCTAGCTTACCCCACCCTTTATGTCATCTAACAACTTATCTTTGTCTTCCCGTTTGCTTTTTCCTTTGTATTCTATCCTCAATTACATTCTTACCTAAACAAATACGTATCAAAGTTAAACTTATGTAGATTAAAATATCTTTAGATAATGAAATACTCTGATAATACGGCGAAATATTTTCTTAAACAACCCAAGAAATGCCTTCATTTTGGTTTTAAAATTGACGTAAATTTCACAATTTTTAAGCTGAATTTTTTTTCTGTTGACAGATTTAAAAGTTCCAGATGTGCTGGAATCGGTTTACTAGAGAGTTAGAGGAACTCCGTTTTAAAAAATCGTTTATGCTGTCGGCTTCAGAAGATTAGTGAACGCATGTGAAGATGCTTAAATTTGTATCGCGATAATCTGATGCAGCAAGGAAAGTAAACTATAGTTAGTTAGTAAATTAACTTGTACGCCCATCATTTTTATATGACGCACGGTTGTAGACTTCGTTATGGCGTCACGCTTTCACCGCCCTATTAGTTTCGTACGAATCTATTCCTTTTTATAATGAAAATGTTCCGCCTGCCAACTCCTGAAACAATTTCTCGCGGAACCAGTTTTGATGTGAATAACACTATTTATAACATTGTCTCCACCTTCTGTATTCTCACCGGTATGATTTCACCTATTCACACGCAACAGCTCTCCTAATTTATAGCATCTCGCCAGTGTCCCCCGCGTCACTTTCCCTTTCTTTCTCCCCATTCACCTCTTCTTCCTCTTCCTGGAACACCTCGGCGGCTTCCCCGTACATCGCGTTCTTCGCCCCTCCAACGCCTTTGGTACACACACTTCTACACGCTCCCTTTCTCTCGGGGGAAATGGGAGACCTCAGGGACATCTGTGCCTCATAGATGGCTGAAAGAAGGCCACTGAAAAGAGGAGGAAGTGGTAGTGGGAGGAAAGGGTGGAGGCAGACAGCTGGTCTCCAGGGCGCACCCTCAAGCATCCGCGCCGACCGCACCAGAGTCCCAAATCCAGTTGTCCCTCTCGTTCCTTCTCTAATCTTCCCTCCCCATCCGTCTCCTTGTTTTTCCATTTCCTCTCAGACACAACATTTCTCATCTCGTGTTTTGCTGTCGTCTCGTTGGGAATTTCGGGTGGTTATTAAGGGAAGGGTTGCATTATAGATGATGGTAGGTGGGTTATTGGAAGGTCATCCGGATTTTTGGTCAACCGGAACATTAGGAAGGAGTAGAATTTATGTAACTGGTACTGAGCTTGAGATATATCACCTTTGAGGTGAATTAATAAGGAAATTAGGTATTTCTACCTATATTAACAAAAATTTCAATAATTATATTCGGCTCCAGGTTTGTAATTTTAATTACTGTGAACTGCTGGGACTCCGTCGTAAATGCCTTTTCAAATGCATTGCTTTACCCCGTATTCTTGTAATGTATCAATGTAATGACTAATATGTCTATTTAATACTAGTTAATTTTTAACTATAGATAAAGTGGATGTAGTGTTTTGCTTATCGGTCACCAGGTGCTGCCAACCTGTGATTTTCATCTTTCCTCTGATATGTATGTACGTTAATTTCGGGTAAATATTTTTTTTAATTTTTGGCATTTCTTGTGTACACTAAAATTTTAATCAGCATTTTATCTAATAGGGAACGCTTTAAGTGTGAAATACATGGTTTAATAATATAATATGGCAAAATCGAAAGTTAAATTAATACATTTGCTTTTAATCGGTAGTAAATATTCCTCCGGAATCTTAGAAAGAATAAAATCTGTTGGTTAATTAATTCATTGAGAGGTAATAATCAGGTTTATTTTTGACTTTGTAAATGCAATAAATTTACTCAAATCTGCTTGAAACCGGAAAAACATTACTGTTTGAGAATGAGCTTGAGAACCCTATCCTCTACTAACCCTAAAGATTAAATAACAGCTAGCCCTTTCTTAGTTACGTGGGAAACAATTTCTCCTCCGCAGAACCGGCCTTCATAATTCCATATTGATATGGGATGGGAAAGTGGTGCGCGAAGGGTTGAGTCATAGAAAAGTACCGCTCGGTGGTTCGGCATCACCTCCCTGCGCGTAAGTGGTGGGCAGTACTTACACCAACCCCTCTCCTTTCCCCTCAGCTTCCTTAGGGTGAGCCCTCCGAACTGGAATTGGCATTGCACCAAACGAAACGGTCTCTGTAAGGTGTCCCCCGCGCGCATTCACTGAGAACTGGATATTGGTCATATTGCTTCCCTTTGAAGGGAAGTTGAGGCAGTGAGTCTCCAAAGGGTGGCGGTGGATAAATGCCTGAGTCCCTTCGCACCAGTGAACTGTATTTATTAGTTGGGAGCAGAGTTCCGAGCATATTTCTTCTCGGGTATTCCTTCTTCATCCATCGGGGCGAAAAAGAGGGCGGTCGAAATGAACAGTTTGGTGGTCTGGATTAAACAAATACCTTGGAGAGGTGGGTGGATCTTGTATGATATTGTGTGGGCGTATTACATTTTTCTAAGATTCGTGGATTATTTTAATATTTTTCTAGTTGGTTTATTAGATTATAGGTTCGGTTTTAAATTATAATATAGCATTATTTATGAAAGATGAGAAAGCCATTGGAATGTACGAATTAACTAGATTTAAGTGAGAGAAGACTTCAATTGACATATCCTATGTCCACGTTGTTTGAACGACCGACATCTACAGTTTTGCTTGTCAAATAACGTCCAAGTTTTAAGCGAAAGAAATGATACTCTATCCTTCTTACGAATAACGTTTGCGAGCTTTATTGAATATATTCCTATGCTACTAATCTGTAATATATCTATAAATATCAGTCTAACGCTATCAAAAAATCTTCCTGAAAGACGTACCTCCTGCCAGTCTCGTAAAACTCCTAGGTTTTAAAGGGAAAGTATAAACATAGTTAAAGTAGGACCTTCAAATCTCAAATTTCTTTTTTAACTTTTCGCTTAAGTCACATGTATCATCGTAGGATCTGGTCCTGATCTGACTTTCATGAAATATTTAACACGCTATTTCTCTGCTCGTCCTGTTTTCATTTAAATCCTTTAATTATAGATACTTCTCTGATGTTTAACTTTATGATCCTATTCCATCTGTTAACAAATTGTCATGTATATTTCATTTTTATTTGGCTTATTTCGATTCTCATGTTAAATTTTCTCGATGCTTATAATGTTGATGATCTGTATACACATCTAAAGAAGTATTGTTTGCGAAAGTACGCAGATAATGTTTGTGCTTTACTCAATTATTTATACATTCATCTGCGCAGTGAAAATTAATAGTTCAATATATCCCTCTGTCCTCTCAATACGTACGAAGTTTTCTATTTTTATTACTTCCATATCGCCGATTCCCCGCTGTTATTATTCATAGCGTCGAAATTAAACTTAAATAAATCTTTTTCAGTTGTTTTTTCTCGTAATTTTTCCTTTGGTGTATTATGTATCAAATCTATGAAAAACACTCACTATTCAATAATGGCGTTCAGCAATTGTAACTTGGGAGAATACTTGCAATCTTGGGAGAGAAAAGGGAATAAGGGCGTGCTTCTATTTCAGCGATTTAAATTCGTTCTGCGCTTTAGGGTAAGATTGCTGCAGCAACAGATTAGACCCTTTTCTTTATTTTTTGGGAATTCCAGCGGGCGGAGGAGAAAGAGATCGATAGCAAACATTGAGTGGGTCCACCTCTTCGTAACGGAAGTGTGGTTTTACCAAAATGGTGTGTTTGAATTCGATAGGCGTCGGCTTAGGGCGAACCTCGCAGCCTTCTCTCAAAGAAAATAATGATCGATTTTAGGCAAGGAAAAAATGTTTATACGTGACCAAGTAGGGGAATGGCCCGCTTGATCCGTTTTTTGCCGAAGGAATTATTCATTTACGGGATCCTCAAGCTTTTTCAGGAATTCTCCGTAATCCTGTCTATTAAAGGCAGTTTCCTTCATGCTCCTCAATGTATGTCAGGAACGTGTCGGATGCTCTAGAGCGAATATATAGTTACTTTTGGATTCTCCTCACAGTGTAGCTTTAAGGAAGTTCTGTGCATTTCCTCTAACAGCTGAAAATATAATGCAAGTCCGTGTTCAAATCGTTAACGTATCTTGATGATTTGTATCGTCTCTGTACTGTGCTGATAGTACAATTAGTTTAGGTACGCTGAATTGTGGTACTCCCGATGGTTACTTTACCGAGATTTACGGGTACTTATATTTAAAATTATGTTGTAAATATAGGGGTTTTCCTGAATCCTACAACGCGGAAAGGTTCCCGGTGTGGAATCTTTCTCACAAAAGTTGGTAATTCCTTAGGGTTACTGTTAGGAAGGTAGGTATTGGAGGAAGTTTCGGGTTGAAAAGTTAGACGGAATTTATCGACCTCTAAAGCTTGTAGAAAAGTGAATGGAATAAAAAAATAATTATTGCATAACTGGAATCCATCTTAAGACGCAATATGCTTTGAATAGTTGTTCATTAAAATGTGCGCTTTCCTATTGATATTTACACTTACGTATCATCAAAATTATCGGAACCAATCGATGAAATGAAATTATCATATGTTGCGAGTGTAAGTTGTTGTATTATAGTCTCCTATACCGTGAATTTTGAGTTAGAATGTGTGTCTTGGAGGGGGAGAGGTTGAGAATTACCTCCGTAGAAGATAACCTAATTTTTTCCTCTCTCTTTGGGAGCATTAACATGAATTTTCTTCACCATCTTTCAGTTTGTTTTGCTCTTTTTTGTCATTTCCTCTGTAGACTTGCAACAGTTACATGCTTTGGCATTTTTCTCCGCTCCAGCAACTAACGTAGAGGGTCTTTGGAGCAGCAGAGTCGGTGGAGTGGGCTGCTTTATAGAACGAGTGTAAGAGCGGTGAGAAACTCCTTGGGTTTGAAATCGGATAGTCGCGGTCGTCTTGACACCTGTCTGCTCTCTCACAGACTCCTTTCTCTTTGGGAATCAGAGAGACTTCCTACTTATATCCTTCTATATTCTCTTGCTTCCTTGTACCTCATTCTCCGGCTTCGCTCAACCTGAACCCCCTCTTCTTCTCTGTTCATGTCATTTCTGTTTCACTTCCTTTAGATTCACTTTCTGTTTATTCCGAACGGCGTGCTAGAGATGAGGGCGCGGAAATTTTGGGACATCTTTAGTTTTTGTCGCGTGTTTGGTCAGATACATTATCAAACAAATATGTAACTTGATAAACCTTTCCCACTTCGAGGATTTACATTGTGAACGTCTGAACTCGTGTCTAAATTTATGAAGTTCTTCAGTTGATAATGCGCGTCTGAATAGTGCAATTTTCCTCTGGATTGCGAATTGTAGTATATTTTACAGTTAAATGAAGATTCGATATCAGTTAATTGCACCTCCTTAATAAAATATTTCTTTAATCAATTATTTAGTTATGTGGTTGTAGTTTATCCGAGTTCGAGAAAAAAAAAGAAAACAAAAAACTTATTCAAGTTCGAGTTGTTTGCGAAACAACGCCTTTATGGAGCTTTTCTAAAACTATGTCTTACATAGCCTTTTCCTTATAGGTTTTAGTAAATGCTGATGTGGTATTCTTTTCCTAGTTCAAAAACTTCTGTACTTGCTTTACAATATTCATAATACTTTTCTGAAAGACCATTCGATGCGTAAGTTGCGAGGGAAAAGATTTCGGATACAATATGCGTCGTATGTTTGTAAAAAGTCAAATGATAAAAGGAAATGGAGAAGCCGCACGTGACTGGGACTCGAACCCAGACCTTCCGTTTCCGTGGAGGATTCTCACGCCATCTTCATCTTTTCGGAGGCTGAAGTATATGAAATATTGGCTATTTTTATCTCTAAATTCGTTTACAGTCCATACTTACCAGCCTCGGTGGCGTAAGGGTTAGAATATTTGATTAGCAGCGCCGGGCTCCCGGGTTTGATTCCTGGTTTGGGCTTTGAAAAAGGATTGACAGTAAGAGTGGTCTTAAGACAAAAATGTGGCTAAGTGGTGTTAAGACTAAAATTCGGCTAATGAAGTCGTCATAGTTACTATCACTGTTATTATTACTGCCGTGCAGTATGGAAACACTAATTTTTCTGAAATTGGATTTAGATATGAATAGATTGCGTGAAGAATTTCATTCTAATCTTTTTCCCTCCACAGGCGTAGGTAATCTATCCTATTTTGCGTCGTTCTTTGCGATTTTTGCATTTCCTACAACTCCTATGATACTCCTCCTATACTACCCAATTCTTACAACTCGCAGTTGAAAACTTTCCTTCTCTTTTCCGCTAACCGTGTCTTGAATTTTTTCGAATGTTGCCCTTTGCGTTTAGTGCCTCCCCTTGTAATCTCTTCTCGAGATAAGATGCTCGAAGTGAAAGTTTCGTAAAATGCCTACTTAACATGAAAAGAGAGGTTCACTTGAAAGTTGACGATAATTCATCCGGGCATAGGTTACGGAAACGTAGTGATGTCACCCCATCTGCGGAACTTTCTCTGGAGGATGTATAAGCAAGGTTTAACGTCTTGAACCGTCAGTTTCTGTAGATGTATTGGCTGTGAACCGCTATTCATTGAAATATATTCCTGTCAAAAACTTCCTTTTCCTTTATGTTGGAAAATTTGGGCGATAACCACCGAATTTGGTTAGTTTTAAGCAGTCTTAACTTTTGAAATTATTTATGTTCTTGATTGTCTTTCGATTAAGATCTGAATTCATTTTAGCGGCGGTTGATTTATGCTCAATATCTTGATTTTACATATCAATGAAAGTAATATTTGCTGTATAACGTTTCATTCGTTTCAATTATTGCTAGGGAAATAAGTGAATCATGAGGAGGAAAAGTTTCTTTCCGATGATTTAATTAAATTGTGACGAATCACATGAGGTCGATTGATTACATTAGTTTAATCATCAGTAACAGGAAACATCCTGTTTTCCTCTCATGATATTTTCTAGATTCTTTTATTAGTGAGAATGGATGAGAAGCTTGCAATTACGTAGTAATTTTGTTAAAATCAAACGAATTTCATGATAAATGCGAATTTTCCTTGCACTTCTATATTATGTAGTGTGCTCATAATTCATATTTTCATATCCTTATCTTTCGTTTTTTTTTTAGTTTGATAAAACGAACTACCTCAGAGCTAAAATTTTATATGGTTGTATAAGTCATTCCAAAACTCGTATCTTTAATCAAAACAACTTAAAATACACATTCGGCAATATTTTGAAGGAAGTTCTTATACATGGAAAACAATCTAAATTTATTGTGATTATTATTATCCGTCGACGTTGTAAGGCGAAACTTCGTGAAAAGGCCTTTCCAAGTATTTACAGTAGTATTTTTCCGTAGAAGATTTAATGCACGGTCGGATTCTCAAGCGTGCTTGTATCATCTGGAAACTTGGGCAGAATATTCCTCTTGCAGAGACTGGCAAGCGAAACTCAATCTTTTGAATCATTTTCGAATAATAATAATAATTCTCGATAATAGCATACAAACTTGTAATCTTGAACCTAGGAAATCAGCGCAAGTGTTCAGTAAAGAAAATTATCGAGCCACGAGGAATTGATTATGATTTGATCCACGGAGTGATTTTTCGCATTTCTCTGTTTGTAGGTCTTTGTCAGACGTCAATGACATAAGAATAATCTTAAGATCGCTTCGATATAACGTTTTATTCGCTTCATCTTCAAGTCATTCCTAACCCTAGTATTATGTTTGGTTTTCGAGTAAGCGCTCGAATACGCGGCTAATGGTAATCTACGCCGGATCCTTATGCAACCCACGACGCACTCGATGAAGTTCATTCAGCTTACATCTATTCTTGCAGCCTATATAATGGTTCCTCGCTTGAGGAGGTTTGGTAAAATGCTTCTTTATCGTGGTATCTGCCTTTTGTATTGGGCTTTGTCCCCTTTATATCACCTTTTTTCTACCTTTGAGCTTCCGTTTTTCAATACAGGGTTTTGGATTTTCTCGTCTGGAAAAGTTTAATAGTGTCTAGGTTCGAACTTTGGTCGCTCATTTATATTATAAAGCAAATCGTTTCCCGATCTTCCTCGCCCCTATAACGAGTCTTTTGAATGGCTTTCGAGAGGCGTATTATTGAAGTGTAATGTTAGTATATAGGCTTAGTTCAGAATCCCGGGATTCGGGTTCGGAATTTTCTTTTCAGCCAGTAATTGAGGTTCCGAATCTTTATAAACAACAGCTACAACGCAGGAAATAATTTACACAAACTTACTTGTAAATATTCGTTTCAGTTCAGTCGTATTGTGTTGTTTAAATGTTATTCTTCAATTACCACAACATAAAATTGTGTCGTTCTTTTCTCGTAATTTAAGTTTTTGATCTTTTTTCGAAGTCAACTCATTCTTTCTTTTAATTTTTCGTAAAAAAAGGAAAATCAAGTATTACTTAAGTTTGTGATGTATTGAAAAGTGTCTCATAATTTTTGGGAATTTCTTTCATAATCTACTAATCTTTTAATAATAATTCAAATTACGTATTCTAAGAACAATGATTTTTATTATTTTTTATGTAAATATATTTCTTGTGTTTCCGCGAAAAATATTTTCCTTCTCTTTGTTATTACCATCCCAATTCAATTATCTAACAGCTCCATTACCTAATTTTAACCTCCATTTCTGATTGCATTTTCGGAACTTCATGTTAGTTTGTAGTTGCTTGATGGTTAAGCATGACCGCAGTTCCTTCGACAAGCAATCCATTTTCTTGTTTCATTACTCAGTTGCTCATTTCATTTCCATTTGCTTACTCCTAATGATCTTTTGAAATGTCAAACTACATCGTTAATCTTTGGTCTGCGTAGCCTTCACTTGCTACGGAAGTTTGTTGGTGGTATACCCTCTCAAGTTCATCGTTTCTTTCCTTTCAACTTTTTCGTCTTCCTTACTCTCCATCTCTTTTCAGCTTTACATGAACTTCATTAACTTACTTATTTAATATTGGGTATTTATTTTCTACTGCAAACACTGGTAATTCTTCTCGCTCCCATAGATTCAGGTACATGTTAGTTATCAACGGTGATTAGTGATGGTTAAATACATAATTGAACTGAATTATCAAACCGTTTGATGAAAGAAAAAATTTCTGAGACATGAACGATGATATACTTACAAAAACTGAGGAACCGTGCGGAGGGAGCGGCTGATCATATTATAATCGTATTATATGATAACGGATAAGCTTCCGTAATCTGGCAGATTAGAATAGAGAAAGCTAATTAGTATAAATAAACCAATGTATATTATTGGGCTGCAAATGAGAATCTATTGTTTTCTTTAGAATTTATTGTCTTAACTAGCTGGTTGTTTTGGGTACATTCAGAAAAATAAATCTAAGATTCGTATCGGTATTACTTAAGCAAACCCTAGATAGCGTCTAGAATGACTTAGTTCTTTCTTCTAGATAGCGTCGTCTTCAAAAAAGGTTTCGATGCGTTAATTACGATATGCGGATAACATATCATATACTTCACCGGGAGTAAAAGATATTGGTGTTATTAAATCATTTTACATCAGTCTTAATGATTAAACTTATTTATAAAAATTGCTTGAACCCAGAGTTAGATTGTGTGATACATATATTAATTTTTTCAGATGGATGGAAATATTATTTGTTGGAAAATAGTTGGATGTTTCAAAAAGAATATAAAATTAAATATCTACGTGGGCCATGGTCATAGAAGAACTTTTATCAATTCATTTCTATAAAATAGACCCATCTACGGCTAAATGACTCTATGATTCATCCATAATGGTTATGGAATTGGAATGGCGTATAATTTTTCTAATTGTGATGATTATATGCTAATATGATTACTTTGCTAATAGGCTAATAATAATTTGCCAATATTGCCAATTTTCCCCTCAATCTTAACACGGAAATGTAGTTAAAGCAAAACATCAAATCAGATCTCATTATTTCCGTCTTAAAGCTCACAAGAAAAATTCTTCGGAAACATACCTGTTCGATTAATCATCAAATAGTCTCAATCCTGAATTTATCGGAAATCACGACTTTCCTCGTTTCTTTCGCCGAAGATGAATCAGTAATTTATTTATTTTTTCTCGCTATCTTTCTGCTCTTTTTCTTTCCTTCCTCACCACATCTTCCGTCTGCGTCGTCTCTTGTATCTTTTTACCCTTTGGGAAACTGCGACGGAGAGCGAGATTTCTTTTACGAGTGCTTTGGAATCCTTCCCTTTCCTTCCTATATTCCTCCTACCTTTCCTACGCTTACTTTCCCGGTCGATTCCCCGAAAGAGTTCTCTCGAATGTTTCTGGGAAGGTCTTGTATTTTTTAAAGTCTTGGTTCTCACATTTCCTAGGGTCCTGCATTTTCTTTGTTAAATGTAATGGCTGGATTTCCTAGCGGAGGTTTTGTGGCTAATGTTGATACACGATAACCACTGCTCTTGTCTGTTGGTGAATTTCCTTCCATAGCAGTGTGGTATTTTATTTAATTGCGAAGTTACGAAGTTTTCGTCGTACAATTTATGATATCCATTCTTTCTTATTCGAGTTTCACCAGTATTGTTCCCTTAAGGTATTCTCTGTTGCTTCATGTAAGGTAGAAATTGTTTATTATTTTGGTCCGGTATATGTAACTAAGTATTCATTCTTGCTCTACTATAAATCGTAGCTTATATTCCTTCATGTAATTGTATTGTTCTCATTTATCGACTGTTTCATTATATAATATTCCTGCAATAGTATTACAGCGTTATTTTTGGCGATATAAAGAATTTTTTTGGTTAGAGAATGTTGCTGAAACAAATTATTGGGATCCTCTTATAAGGTAATATATATCGCTGCTGATAAATGATTATTGATAATTCTGCTTTTTTTGAAAATAACTCGGATAAATAAGCGGATCTACTAGTATTCTTTTAATCATTGGTAACTGTATACCTTAATCCGGAAAATGCTTTGTTTAATTTTCTTAATGCCTCTTAAGTAACTATTCTATGGAACATTCTTACTTAAATTTCCAAAAGATTTTAATTTTCAAATTTTTNTCAGCACCAATCTGAGCTAGTAGAACATCTTAGGGTCAAGGGAAGGGGGAATAAGTCGTGAACATGTGAAGAATACGGTAAGAATTTACCTTTACCATGGAAATGGCAACGGGAAATCTATTCAGTACCCTTTCAACAGATGATATAAATGTACATCTACATCCTCATCATTACCCTGCTAGTTTCCATTAGACATATGTCAGGAAGTTTAAACACAGAGCGTTCGAGATACTCCTTTCTGACGTCTTATTGTTTTTAATTACCTTAATTCTACTTGAGTAATTTTCTTTTTTCGAACAATTTAAAATTTTGGATTTTTTTGTTTAAAATGCAAATCTCTTCGTGATTTTTATTGTTTTAGTTATGGAATAGTTTATGCTACAGTACTGCTCAGGTGAGTTTCATTTACACAGTTTCCTCGTATTTTACGAGGAAACTGTGTAAATGATATTTATCGTACACATCAGTAGGTTTGCGCAGATTCTTCACACCCTCATTCTTTGTGGGTGTTTTCCTGCTGTGGATATTTCTGCCTAAGGCATTACAATAAGTTCACAAATCCTTCTTAAGTTTTCTTCTCTTTTTATATTTACAAAATTACTTATGATTTAAGAAAAATCGTTAGATGGAAGAAGAGACTTTTTAGCCTCTACCTTGCCTTAATAGACCCTATAGACCTTAAAATATAATTTTTGCCCGTCGCGTGTTGTAATGAATATCGTACATTATGTTAATTGATGTAAGAAAATTTCCCCGCTTTTTATACAAAAAGTTACTTTCTTTTGTCATGTAATGAGAAAACTTGTTTAATATGCAATCTTTTACGTTGGTTACGGCTGTTGACTTTGTTTGAAGGGAAGGAAACGAGCGCGTCTTGGAAGGAAGTGCTTTTACGTATCCCCGTTACGATGTTATAAACGAAGAGTCTTGTACCACTTCCCCAATTCGAGATGGGACTTCGGGATTATTTATGCGGGCGATGCTTTACTCATTTCCATCCGAGAGCTATTCTTGGCAACAGCGCAGGACACCCACGCCGCCCATCTTTTACTACCGAAATCCTGGAATATAAAAAGACTCGATGAGATGGAAATGGATTAACGAGGATTAGAGCAAGAAAAATTGCGAGAATCTTAATAAAGCCAATATTTTAATTCCTCGGGTTCTACCTATTTTAGGAAACAGAAAACCTATTATAGAGGCGAAGATCCCAATTTAGTTTCTTGGTTGGAATTCAAGTCAGTTTCCATATACTTATCCAGAGTATCTTTGCGTATACGGAAGTTGCTTCCGAGATAAATAATTGTTCGAAAGATGGCCGAGATAATTCATTTTAAAAAGTGAGATCTGATATTATCAACGCTGTTGAATTCCTTTCTACAAAGGGATTTACTACATTAAATATAATTTCTTTCATTGTAAGCTTTCATTGACCCAGCTGATTTAAGATTGAGAGGCTTTTCGTCCGTGAACGTGAGTTACGCACTCAAGAGTTCCTATAAGTAAGGGATGGCGAACTTTTTGTGGCAAGAGTGCCATATTTGATAAATGTAAAGGATTTGCGTGTCAAAGTGGTACCAAACCATACTGCTAGTATTAGCTTTTGTATTATGTCAAACATGGGGTTAATATTTAGTATTAATGTAAATAATCATTGATTATCAATACTAATTAACAAAATCCACATGTACTTATTCTGGGGCTCATTTTCTAAGTGAATAATATATAACAAGGATAAGGCCGTATGAGTTTCGCGTGCCAAAAATATTCTATTGCATGACAATTGGAACACGCGTGCTAAAATGGGTGGATGTATTAATTATATGTTTTATCGAAAAAACTAAACTTTAACTGTACTTAAACTTAAAAGTTAGTTAGCCTTTCTGGCTCTAACAGCTAGTGCACTTCATCGCTTCTGAGCTTATCTCTGAGAGATCGCTCATAGAGCAGAGTCAATATAAATTCGGTTATCCCGGAAGGCAAGGGGATAGCGCGATCGCCTTTGTTGAAAGCGGTCCCGGGTTCTATCCCCGATGGGGCCCGTATGTGCGAAATGACCTACTGTTGAAGCACTTTTAACATTACTGCTATCAATCTGAATCCATGTCATTGCCCCGTTTCATCATATTTGTGGTAAAAGTTGAATTTTTTATTACATCCAGATTTAAAGAGTTACCTATTTACTATGTACAGTGCAAATGAAGATAGGATGGCATGAATAAATGGAAGTTTTAGATACCCGTCGCTCACCTCAACCTACTGAATTGGACTAAGTCAATGATGAAGCTATTAATCGATCCAGTGACCGTAGTGCGTACACGTTGTGGTGTATCACGTACTTATGCATCCATTACCCTGAGGTGCCTTTATGGATTTAATGGAGTTAAACTCGGGCAGTGATTAACTGATCCGTAGCTGGGTTAACTCCGTTAGTCCTTCGCTGACTTTGGACGAGACCACGCGGTCACTCATGTTAAATTAGCGCCACTCTATGGGGAAGTTGGAATTCCGAGTCCTGTCACAGAGAGGTTTTTCCTTTGAAGATTTTGATATCTCTCCAAATTTGTGGGCAATGTTTCATCTCCAACACGTCGGTTGAGTGGCGACGTTTATGTGCATTTGATAAAAATGACTGCTAACTATCTCGCTATTTGCTTTTTCCGTTTGTTTATTTTTTACTCTTGGCTGAAGAAAATCGCTCTATTTTTTTCGGTACCTTTGATTCAGTTGTGGATGAGGATATGTTCAATATATAACATTTAGATATAATGAGAGATATGAAATTATTCTGTGGAAGAGTTTGAAATGGAATAATTTGCTATGTACATTATTAACTTAATTTCCTATTAATTACAATAACGCAAATTTGAAATTGAAATCATTCCTGTCGTGCGCTGAGGGCATCCTGTACAAAATTATGAATAAAGTACTCTATTTTAATAAGATAGAGTGAAATTATACATTTATCTAAAAAATAAGAGGGCTAGATCTATACGATGAGTCGTTGGTAAATTAAAGATGTAGTTAATAACTATTATCAACACTGCACTAAATTTTAAGAATTCTTTGATCCCCTCTTCTGAATGTTCGTGATTTGTTACCATTTTTCTTAATTCAGCGAAAAACACTGATTGGAGCTTAATGCATTTCTTCTCTGATAGCAAAGGCTAATTAAAAATAAAGGTATGCAGTCCTTTTCCTTCAAACGAGTATCACTTTACGTCAGCGATATTTGGGATGCCCAGACAAGCTCAATCGCTCCAAGTCTGTCTGGTGAACGTCCATTAAACTCGGGCGATCTTCCCGTGAGTCACCGTTATTCACATTACGGATTTAGCAGACGTAGGATGTTCAACCGCTCACTACCTCACTCTCCTGGATAATTTCCAGCGTCCTCCAGGTGAGAGAGCGAAGCACTTGTCCCCCGCAAACACCATCTCGCGCTGAGGGAGTCACTCACTCCAGGAATAGAACCTCGTGGTCGCTGCCCGCCTTTTGAGCGGCAGCGATGCCAAAGAAACCCCACTCCCAGGTTCTTTTTCACTTCATCTTCTTACTCTTTGATTAGGGCTATCCTTCGCTCTCTCCTTTGAGGCGTTTCGGAATAGTCGTGTGCCCCAAGAAGTCGATGCCCTTTCGATGTTACGGCGAGTTTGCTGGAAGAGTAACTTTTCCGAAACACTTACTTTTGGATGATTAGTGCCTAACCTTTCAACCCTCTCCCACCTCAGTGTCAACTGCCTTTCTCATAAGTTCAACGATAAATCTTCCCGAAATCTTATATTGCCTCGAGGTTCTTGTCGCATAAGCTTCACTTACATGGAGTGGGTTGTTTTGGCTGGGTACAAATTTTTTCCGAGGAGTACTTTCTGTGGGTTCCTTTCCTTCCCCGAGATAATTCATAGTTGACAGGTAGCAGACAAAGGAATCGCACACTGTACTATATTAGGGATGGAGAATCCTGAATATTAGAAGTGCAACCAAGTCCTATTTCAGTAGTACGTCTAATATTCATTATGCTATGGCATCTATATTATCCGTAGAAACAAGAATTTAAACGCAATGTAACATGAAGGAGGATGTTTTTCATTTGATAATTCTATGATGAGATAAATTACGCCAAGGAAAAATAATTGAAATATTTAAGTATGTTTTAGAAGTTTAAAAACATTCTGTAAGCCGTATGTTTTTAAACCACTGATTCATTAACAGCCATTAACAACAAACAAACAAAGCCGTTAAAGTTTAAGAACTTTATTTCCTTTTATTTAAAGTATGTGTAACGCTAGGCTAACCATAAGTCCCGTTTTAACCGGGATTGTCCTGATTAGAAGGTTTTTAATTATTTACTTTTGTCCCTTTTGAACTTCCTTAAAGTAAACTACGTTATATTCATTCAAATTAAAGAAATATTTTTCTAAGACTATGGTAGAATGGCTTTCTGACTGCTGCTTAAAGAAGATTTGTATCATAAAAACTCAGAAAATTGGTCATATCTAAGTTTTAAAGCAAAGTACCATTTTTTTCTGTTTTATTCCCTTTAAAATCTATCAGTCCCAGTTTCTTGCGATCGGAATATGATAACCCTATGTAAAGATGAAGTTAGAGCCGCAAGTTCCTAATTGCTGGTCTCTATTCAAGCATTGCCTACTTAACAAATGTCGAAACTCACGATAAAGTATTTCTTGAGATAGATTACTGATAGCATTCCTGTTAAAGCATGTGGAGGTGAAATTTTTAAAGTCGACCTTATTGTTTCCAAACTTTCTTCTGCTTTCTTGGCTCTGCTTCAGTGAAGGAACTCAGAAATGTTTACGCTGGCGAAGTGCTCCAGGTGGTCGTTTGTTTGGAGTTCTCAAAGTAATTATTTTAGAACCATAATGATACTTATTGTAATTTGGTAACCATTTGTTGTAGAAACATCTTGATAAAGATAGTTCTCTTTTGAAACATTTCTTTGGAAAATATCACTTGAAATATACGCTGGTATCTTGGTTAACGACGGCCTTAGTTAATGACGAACTAGGTTAACGACGAGTAGCTGTGATCAGAAAATGTCTCGGGTAACGGCGCTGTCTTTTTGTGAAGATTGACAATTAAAAACTATCCATTTTATTAACGATGTATATTTTGTTGCAAATATTAATTATATTTACTATGTTATAATGACATTTAAATGAGTTTTATCTATAGGTATAATTTACATGCAGCATGGTTGTGGAAATTTTGCCTTGGATAACGAACGTTTTGGTTAACGACGACAATCTTTGAACGGATTAACGTCGTTGGCCACTGTATTTTATTTTATCGCAAAAGTTTTATTCGTAGTATTGAGATCTTTTCTGCCAAAGAAAAACGTGTTTGCAAAAATTTGAAATTTAATTTTCGGTTTATCTTTTCTCTCGTATTTTTAATGATTGATCGTTATGTTTTAAATCTTTCGTTTTCTCTCTTCGTCTGTGGTCTCTTTCGTACCCCTTTCAGTCCCTCTCCTTTTTATCATTTCCTCTCTTTTCATTGTCGTCTCGATGTCTCCGCTTATTTGTTCGTCCTTCAGGCGATCATAGCGAGGCGACAAATTCTATTTGCGGAGGTGTGAGGGAAGGAGTTCCTGACGTCCGCCGAGAAAACAACAAAATAATTGAAGGTAGCGGAATACAGTGCGTCGACGTCAGAGGAAGAGAGGTAGGGATAGATCGCCAAAATTGTCAAGGGATTAGCTCCAGAGAGATTTTCGGGGAATGTTTGCGAAGAGTTAAATGAGTTCAGGAACTTCTGAAAATCTGTGGAATAAAAGAGTTTCGTGTGTATGACGGAAACAGGAAGCTTAATGTTCATTTTATTCAAAGAGTGTTTACATTGAAATCAAAACTTTTAGAAAGCAGTCAGTTGGCGCATGTCTAAGGTTGAGTAACGGGGAAGCAGTGGTGAATAATTTTTACCTACTATGGGAATGCCTTTTTTAATAAATAACGATTTAGCAATATTAGCAATAGCAATTTTCATTTAAAGGTAGTAGTAGAAGTAGTGTTGTGCTTCGACATCTCATCGCACGGTCATTTTCCACGTAGGCTCCCACCGGGAATCGAACCCGTGATTCATTTAAAATTTAGAGTCATTAGTCTCGCTAATGATTTAAATTTTGGTAATGGAATTATAAATGTTGGTTATCCTAATACGGTTTTAAAAGGAGTACAGTTCCGTAAAAAATAAGATACGTAACATTAAAATCACGTAAAACATGTTTCATGAAATATTTATTTTATATTTATTTCGATTTCGTATAAGGTAATGAAGGTAAATAAATTGTGCCGAATTTTTTAGCATTTTTTCGCCTTTATTTCTACACTTCATAAAATCTGCTTTTGCAATCCAGGTTTTACGTTGATAATGAATTTATATCATCTGAAAGCTACAATTCGCTACAACGTAATATTTGAATGTTGTAATGGATTGGAATTAGGGCTATAAAAATATTAAAATTGAGAAACGTAAAATAAATTGAAGAAATGGATTAACGGCTTTGATTTTCCTCAAAGCTTGAAATGAATGTCTTTTGATAGAATAATTTTGTCCTGAGGAGAACTTATTACCGCTTGGACTACATTTAGTCAGAGTACTTCCTTTGAATGATGCTCTTGGCTATAAATTATGCGATTACTTTTGGATTAGACTTGAAGAATTGAATAGAAGATGTAAAGGGATAAAAGAGGCGAATTAACAGTTAGGCAATTGAGAAAAAGTGATAGCTATTGTTCAGTAATCTGTCATGAGGTTATTTTTGCCCGCCTGTCTTTGAGGACGATTCATTTATCTTCCTTTCCCAAGTTTCGCTATCTCGTTCATTTAGTCCCCTTTGGGAGTGGTTTATTAATCTCTTCCGTGACAGTCTCTTCGGTTCTCTTCCAAGCTGTGCATATGCATTACTCTTGATCAAAAGAATGGCTCTCCCTTTTTCAACGAAGTCAATAGTTGTATAACTGGTAATGTCTTAGATAATTACAGTATACAAAATCCATTATTAGAAAAGGGTTTTGTCAAATACATGAGCCCGGAGAAAATTAAAAGTGCTTTATTCGTCCGTCTGAAGGGAGGAGCAGAAAATATACGGTATGGAGTTTGGTGTAACAGGCAGAGAAGGAACAATTGAAAGGACGCAATACCAATGATGGTGGCAAACCTATAAATTTGATATTACGTGATTCCTTGAACAGAAAGCTGAAATCAAAAATTAAGGTCCAAACAGGATGAAACAAAATTTCATATGCCCTCTTTGCAGCATAATCGAATCGATAACGCGAGGAAAAGTTTCAAATAAATTCAGTGACAGCGTATTATAATTAAAAAAATATCGTTTACGAGAAAATGATTAGGAAGTACTTCAAATAGTTGGGATTCTTCCTTATTTTATGGCCTTCAACAATCAATATTTATTATAACTTCATTGAAAATAAATTCATCTAACAATGAATATCGTTCGAAATTGAGAATGTTCTAATCCACGAGAAGTTCGTCTGAAAGTATTTATGGAAATGAAATTTGGATTCGAAGGCTTTTGCTGCTCGTTAATTCCTTTTCCATTTGAATAGAGTTCTTTCGCCATAATGTCTACCTAATCTCTCGACGTCATCGCAGAATATTTTATTTTATTCATCTCCCATTTCCCACTTTTATCCGACTCCAGCAATGCTTTCCGTTTTCTCTCTCTCTAATCTCATTATGAAGCAATCAATAACTCTTTCCTCGTTAAGTTTAATGAGCGGGAGTGCTTGCTGTGCATTTTCTATCACCCTTTAGGGGGCGGATAGAATATAGTCCGCGCACAGCGATGGGAATATAATCAAACGAAGTGTTAAATTTGATAAATGAATGAGCGCTTTCGGAGTGTGATTTTACGCAGTGCCGCCCCGGATTCTCAGCAAGTTTTCTCCCTGGCTCACGGTAATGGGTTAGGAAGTTGAGGGTTGCGGCCTTTCCAGGCACAGGATTAAAGATTAATGGCCACCCTCTGAACGGTCTCCACCATTTTCTACTGTCGCCAAACCTCTCCTACTTTTTCTTTTGTTTTCTCCCATCTTCTCTTTAGAGCTTTCCTTTTCTTCCACTGGCGTTATTTCGTCTCCCTCGAGTTCATGCATTCGTTTTCTTGTTCCTTCCCTTTTGCAATGTATTTTCTCGGAGGGGCGTTATACGAGTATATATTAGTGTGGGTGTGGTTCCCGTTTCTGCGTTCTTTAAATTATTACCTCTTTCAGCGCTCTCCGCTTTCTTGCCTTGTTTATGGGAATGTAATTTTCACACATTTCAAATCGAGAAACAGCTTATTTCGTTCATCTATCTCGGCTCTTTGCTGTTTGATGGGATAAACAATGTAGAAAGTTTCAACCTTTATTTTCAACTTTCAACCTTTTAGTTTCCGATATTGTACAAGCGTCATCTTAAAACTGGGTATCAAATATTTAATACGGAAATAGATTATGGGCAAAATAAAATGGATGATCATTGTAATGAAACATGCTTTGATTTTTCAAAGTAAAGATGACGAAATAGTGACGCAAATTTTGTCCCCACATTTTTGTTTAGATCTTATCTCTGGTGAGGTAATTATTTTTCTCTTTGAATAATGATTTGGGTCTTCGGTACTAGACTCATTAGGTCGGCACTATTATCACTTCCGTAATACAGCATTATTTTGTAAATAAAGTAAGCTCTCTCGGGTGAACTTTCTCCAACTGGACTTTGACGAAGTGGTAAAGCTGCGTTTTTCGCAATTTATCTTTGAGTCAAATACCAGACTCTTACGAAGTATTATCTTTTACACTTCCTTATTGGTATCTTATGTTTGCAATATATATAATTGTTCTATTTGGTGTAATACGTTTAGAATATCGATTTCTGTATCATCAAAGTAAATACAACCCGCTTCTGTGTCTCTCCCAGTTCAAGTAGTAGTTTTCTCAATTACCTCGCAAAGCCCTCTCTTTTATTAATTCGATTTTATTTCTTAGCATCATTTATATTTATTCCACTTCTATCTAACTGGCTTATTCATTCCCTCAGTTCCCTTAAGTCGTTAGTTTGCCGTACTCGTCTAGAAAAACCGTTTCGTCGCCTTGAGGCTTGCTTTCCCTTTTTATATTCTCGGTATAATGCTTCCAGCGTCTCTTCTTTCTCTTTGTTACTAATTTATCCTTCCTTCCGTTGGTTTCCCTTGCCTTGCTTCAACTATTCTTCTCCATTTCAGGATGCCATACGTGGGAATATACGGCCCCTTTTAAAACCCCTTTATCGTCCATTTAGCTCTCCTACCGAAAGACACCCGCACTCCCAAATGCGCTCCGTTTTTTCCCCATTTTTCCCTGAGTTCATATCCAATTTCTCAGATGCCGGCGCACAACTGGTAACAGACGGCATTTTTTCTATTCCTAGAGTTCTTAAACCTTTTTTTCCGCTTGGTGGCTTGTTACTCCAGACGGATTCACTTTCGTTTATTCTTTCCTTTCTCTCGGATAACCAACAACGGAAGTGACCATCGCGTAGTTGTTTGTTTTCGTGTCGCCTTATGGAAGTGTTAATATCACGCCGTTTCTAGGTAAGTTTGTATACAATAATTTTATATCGTGCTCTAAATTTAGTCTCAACTAAATTTCAGGGTTCAGAGTGTCCTTCTCTGCTAGGCCTATGGGAATCGATTGCAACTATCTCCTTTAGGTTTGCTCGGTTTAGATTGTTGTTCGATAGGGCTGCCTCATAACCTTGCTCCAGTTCATTGACGCATATTTTTTTCCGACAGCGCACAATAGGGCGTATCTGCATTGAGTTCGAAGGAAGGAAAAGTTGTGAAAAAGCTAGGTCAATCAAGAAAATACAGAGGAACAATTAATCACGAACGTTTCAGTACGTATAGAAAGCAAAGAGCTTGCAAAAGGTAGAAAACGTATCTGAATATTATTTTTCTGTAAAATTAGAATAGAGAAAATTAAATAACATTCCCTATAACAAGTAAAAGTAATGGTGTTTGAGTTTTTATTAGTATTATATTATTATTAAGGCGAGATTGAGACAAAAAGTCTCTTCTTTCATCTAACCTGTCGTCAATGCTATTAATAAAACAGGAATATATGTGTACCTAGAAATAGAGAGGATTACTTAAGAAGAATTTGTGGTAAAAAACCTAAGTAGGAAAAATATCTCCATAGCAGTAATACACCCACTAAGAAGAGGGGGTGTGAAAAACGTGCACAAACCTACTGATAAGGTTACGAAGTTTATTCATCAGATTTATTTGTTCGGATACAATTGATTATACCCGTTAAAGGCCCATCCGCCACCAAAAGAAAGCCGATGCAATTATTTCTCTCGAATGGCTACATTATCTTCCCTAGAACTACATATTGTTTCAGAAGCCCTTCTTGTGCCGTATGGTGGTTCCGTTTGCCGCCTCCCTCCACCCGCGATCTTTTTACAGCTCTCGCGAAGTCTTAGGGTGGGAAGAAACTCTTAATCGTTGGATTCGAATGGATGCTGAGAGGCCGGGCGCCGCCGTGACATGTATTGCCGAGGAAGATTGAGTGGAAACACTCGGAAGAAGGGTTAAGTCTTCCGCGCCATGCGGTGTCTCTTAAGAGATATATCGGTCTCTTGGAGGCGATTCGGAATGCAGTCAGGTTGATAGCCTTCGGCGCGGTATTAGCATCCAGTGGCTGTCTTTCGGAAAGCCGCCTATCTTGAGACGGGCGGAGGTGATTTACGCACGCTCTCGTCACAATATGAAGCGAGCGGTTGCATATGACAACCTAAAACTGAAATTTGCTCTATAGAAATTTAATTAATTGACTAAGAAATATTATAATTTAAAGAGGGATAAGGAAATCTTCTTCATTCAAGCTTTCCATGTTTATGTTTCGAATTTAAATACATATATCATTTTCGCTGATGGATGGGTGATGTGTTTTGTTTATGATCTTTTGTTCCATAATGCCGAGATAATGCTTCTTTTGCCTGATCTTGATGCATGCAAATACTTCTTTATCTTTCCTAGTTCACAGTTTCGCTAGTGGAATCACATCAACTGCATAACATACACTTTTGAAACATACCCATGACCTCTCACCCGCCTACATAATACATATTCTTTAGAGAGAATCGGCGATTCTTTCTAAAGAATATGTATTATACTCGGATTACGTTTTAATTGTCAATTGACAGTTGTCTTAATTGTGGTCTTTTTCCCTCACATTTCACTTCACGGAACACATGGGGTTTGAAGATTTGTCTCCTTTCTATCTAATTGTAATTCTCCTAGTTCTAAAAGTTTGAAATTGCATACAAATGTTATTTCTAAGTTAGTACAGGTTTTTCGTCTGTTTTAATACGTTATTTCTCACCTCCTTTTTTATTAAAAATTTTGGTGGGGTAATAAGATAAATTAATATTCTTACAGACGTTGTTTGTTGTGAGATCGATTCTGCAAGCGTAACAACCTGTAGAAATATACGAGTGTTGTTATTCCCGTGTTCCACGAATTCACGTCTAAAATAATGGATTTAAAAATTTTCCTGTAAATCTGCGCTGTCATTATTTCGAGCAATGTTTGTGACCGGAAGTCACTATATTAAAAATATCGCTTCTTTGATCAGTAAAATGTTCGCATGACTTTCAGCCAAGTCCAGCTAAATCCTGTTTTCTTGTTATAAACTAGGGAATTGGAAACGGGGCCCTAAGGTTCTTGCTAGAATCGGATATTCGGAATATCTCTTTATTGCGTGTAAGAAGGAGATTATCTTGAATCACGATGAATGAAGACAAATAACTGGCAATCAGCTGCTTGCGGCAGCCGTGTTTAACTTTTGATGTTTCACAGTCAAGAGCGGTGGAAATCAAATAATCTCTTGTAGCGGAATTACCAGAGTCAAATATTTCGTCTATCCGATATCGTAATCTCTCTTCTCTCAGGAGTGAAGGTATAAAGAATGGTTTCGCAGAGGAATGTAGAAGCTGCCGGAATGGTTAAAGGATTTAATTCGAAAGATAAGGACGCTACTGCTTCGTCCCATTAATTATTTAGCCGGGAATTAAGGCTGATGAAGAAGGAGCAATGGATGTGCTAGAGATGGACTAACGTAAGATAGTGGAATGAAATTGAAGAAATGGGCGTGGCTCGAAGGCATTACAAATTACAAGGAGTGACAGGTGCCGGCGAGAGATATGAGCAGGGAGAGTGAAAAAGAAAAGTGAAAGGAAATGAGGAAGTTGCTCTCGCAAATGACTTTTTCCTCGGGGTTGATGGTTTGCGTTCCGGCGTTCACCTGTAAAGTGCCTGGGCGATTCTCAAATGTCAGAGGTAAATGGAACTGGATTCGTTGAGTTGGATTATTCGTACATCTACAACTATATACAATGGCCCTGGTGGATCATGGAGGAACTGGGGTCTGAGATTATCAGTGGTTAGTCTGTTCGGGTGACATATTTGGTCCAATATTTCTAGCAAAAATATCAAATGGAATTTGTACTTCAGGATTTGAATAATCTGGCAGCTTTGCAGTGAAGGAATTCTGGTTTGAAAAAGTCCACTTTATAATAATGGATTTTGTTTGCTCTTCCTTGAAATTTCTACTTCATTATCGAATCAAAATCTCCTTTTACTCCTTTCAAAACTGCTTTCTGTCCTTACTCTGCATCTGAGTTCCACATCTTCTCGCGAGATCGTAGAGGCAAAAGTTTCTCCGAGATTCGTTTATTTCATGACGCACGGATAAGAGTTACTTAATAATCGTAGAATTCTTGTATGTTTAGGCTTGACATTACGGAAGAGAGATATTCATAGTATTCTGATTGCGCAGGTAACAACAAAACGAGCGTGAAATGTTAAAATCTTTTGTCGCGTCTCAAATGAATGATTGTCCGCAAGATGATCTTCAAATTCAAATAACTTTTATCATACTCGTTCCACACTAGAATGTGTCTACAAGGCAATTTGCTTTGTGTGTGTGGAATATGTTTAAAATAGCTGATGTTTGCATAACTCTCAAAATTCCTTGGTAAGAATTGCAATTGATTACCTCAATATTTCAAGGAGAATGTGAAACTTGTCCAAAAATCTTTGTTTTGATACCTTGTTTATTCTTCCTGTTAAAGATGAAGGAAAGAAATTCCTCTTTTCCGAGTAATGGGCGTGTTCTAAGAATAGAAGCCGAAAAGAGGAGCACCTTCCGTTACGCCCACCTCAATTCAATTGTTTTCGCATAGGCTCGCGCGCTCTTAGAATCTTTTAGTTGGGCGATACCCCCGAAACTTAGATTCTCATAAAGAACGAGCGCTTCGATAAAAATGCCGTCTTCCTCTACTTTATTCCGACTGTTATTGTTCTCACGCAGCAAAGGCAGAAGACTTTTTACGAGTTACACCGCCAAACAAGAGGATCTAGTATAGAAAACACAGCGGTGCAAGATGTTTGTGCACCTTTATACGAATGGCATGTGGAACTCAAATATTTGCGACGCGTGCTCATGGGCGATTTGTGTATGACTTTGCTTTGGGGGATGTGCTGAGGCAAGGGCAGATGCGAGGTGTAGCAGATGGTCGGAACCACCAAATTTTACGCACTGTTATTCTTGAGAACTATTCACTTCCTGCTGAGACTTTGTTCAGGATATTGCGCTCCTCCTCTCTATATTTTTATGGAAAATCCTCCTATATTTTCCATCAGGTCTTTTCCTTTCAACAGGGGTCTCATAGCTACAGCAGGCCGGATCTGGCCCGTGAAAGTTTTTTTATCCGGCCCGTGAAATAAGTGGATTTATATGCTCTAGAAACACTAATTCGGAGACCTGTAAAGTTCCTATTTAGCTATTGCCAGTCATATTCGTTGTAGTAACATTTTTAGTTTTACTGCATATGTAAACTGCATCATCATGTGGTCCGCTTCATTATCAAGGTCATGCGAATGTTTTATAAATAGTGTTGATTTCACTACTTAAAAAAAGGGGGGCATTGTTTCCTTGTTATTCACACCTTCTCTTTACTTAATTCTACTTCGATATCACACTTACAATTTTCCTTTACCTAAAATTATTTTTTTGACGATTACGATTATTATTGAATACGATTTTTGACAGGTCATCTAATCTCACTTTTATCAAATCTTTATGCAAATTTATGTCAGAATTTTGTTTCTCTTTGCTGCCATAAGGAATATAATGACGTCAGCATTGACTGTGTGCAATCCTCGTTTACGATTCCCTATAAAAATCAAGTTTGCAAGAGAAATCTGAATGGGAAATGTAGGCCCAAGAATCTTGAAGAGGTAATTCAAGTAAACGCTTTCCCAGATCAAATTTACACCTTCTTCGTGCGACCTATAAACGCCTTTTTTACGATCAGTGCGCGAAAGAGAAAGATGTGCCGTGCCTCGAAAATATCCTTCGTTTATAAGTTCCTTGGGCAATCCTGTGTCATCCACATACTTATTCAAAGTCTAGGAAGAAGTTTGATAAAGAATACGGCGAGGAAAAATCATTCAATAAGTCTTCTATTTTATTCAGTATCCAACAGGTTACATTATTAATAAGGTTGTACTACATGCAACTCATCAATTTCTTCTGGGTTCTAGGTTAAATAGTAAACTTGAAATTTATCTCGAAGGCATTTCGCATTCCTTTCAATTTCCCTATTTGTTATTTCTATCGTTTTGTAATCATGCAACATTTTTAGTATTTAACAGCAAAACTGAGCAGGCCATAACGTACGGCCGCATTTCTTATTATTTTTGTAAATCGTTTATTTCTCTGCTAATTAGGTGTATGCTTACCAGTATTTTTCTTCCATAGCAATCCTACTCAAAATTTTGGCCACGCTTAAACATACAGTAGTAAGGTCTAGAATTATTAGGTCCTGAATTCAAATTGGAAAAGAAGAATAACATTTAAAGATAAGAGTTCTCGGAATACACAGTGAAAGGTTTGTTCTATTCGGCTCTATTGGGTGTAATGTGGAAAACCTAGTGGCAACCCCTAAACTCCATTAAACTTAAAGGGATTACTTATCGTATGGTAACTTGTGATATGTACGCAGGTAGTAAGCCGCAGCTTACCGGCGGAGAAATGTAGTAGAATTACGGGTTCTATTTGACCAGTCTTAACCAGGTGTTTTTGAGAACAATATCACTTTAATTTGTAAATTTTCCTTTATATTTATCTCCTCTTTAGAAATGAAACACGTTAACTAAAATTTACCCAATTATATTTGAATTTATAGCCACCTCTCAAGACTTCTTTTATTTGCTTGCTTGAATCCTTTCATCTAGAGTCCTTAGTATGGTTCAGCAATTTTATGGATTAAGAAGAAAATTATTCACAGTAAAGGTGAATTTAACCTTCACTCAGTGCGTGCGTGTTTGTTTATCGCTGTAAGAGTTGAATGAATGTATCATAAAATCGTCTTGGTAATGTTGCACTAAAAATTCTCTTCAATTCATAATTATAATCGTATATTGCGTAATTTTTATGCAGTGCGTTAACCTTGAGAGTAATTTTGTCGTGAGGGATTACTTTCGTCGCAGTATTTTCGAAACGTTTAAAACTTTGCTCCATTATCTTTTTTGTTTCTACGGAGTAAAATTCATTGAGGTCGCTCGTTTCATCGCATAAAAACTAGAAATGTTGCTAGTAGTTGTGTCTCTCAGGTTGATGCATATGTCGTTGAGCACGTATATATTATTCTTCTCCTACGTCTTCTCGGTTTTTTTTTCTGGTGTCATAAATGGAATGCGCTTGCGTGAAATGATTGAATCATCCAGACTGAGAATGATCTGGTGTCAGCGTGACCCGGCTGACATCCAGGCAGATTTTACGCTTTCGGCGTCGATATTTCCCATGCATCACCTTTAATGTATGCTTGAGAACGTTCTTTTACTCTGCGATCGGCACTAAACTCGAGGACCGTCTCGCATGCTTATCTTTATTGGAATATAAAGGACCGTTTTGAAAAGGGAAGCATTTCAGCTCAAGGGAACGCGAAAGGATACCAATTAGGAAAGTGAAGGGAAGAATGGGATCTGCTGTGGGCGAAGGGAACCAATTTAAACGAACCCTTTCGTGCGAGCCTTTGTTTGCACTTCGGTGTCTTGTGTCAATGTGTCCTCTCAAGGTGAAAGTTGTGGCATTGGTTTATACTATTGACCCGAATTGATTGCGTTTCTATTCTGTTCCCTATAATGAGTTCGTTGGCGGAATTACGAGAGTTAAAGTGTGATTGAATAAGGACGATTTATTTGGCCATAGGCCGTTGGAAATCTGAGTTTTAAAGAAGATACTTGTTGAAGAAGAGTTTGTCTTTATGTGCTGATTTGGACTAGGGAAACAATTCGGAGGATATGCGTTATTGTTTGGGTTTGCAGAACATTTAACGGATTACGCGGAGAGGGTCCAAATTAAATCGAATTCTACGAATGCAACTCAAAGTTTACCTTATTCCCAAATTATTTGTAGCCAAATAAGATATATATATAATATCAATAAAAAATATTTTAAAGTACTAATTGACATGAAGAAATACGCGATAACTTGATTCCAGTTCTCTGCGAGCGTGATTTCCGAAACCAGACGACAAGGATATTTTGCGAGATTATAACGAGAACGGATAGCTACGAGTACCTATTACGGGTCTCTTTTTACTGAAAGCATTAGGAATACTAGTCAAGTACGAGTACTAGTTCCCGTTGCTTATTAATAGGTTCGGTGTTTTCACACCCCCTACCATACGCCATACCGCTGCTTGCGGTGTACTAATGTAAATGCAAATGGAAACACATTTCCTACTGAGATAAAAGGAAGATTCGAATTATTTGTTACTAGTAGGTATATTTATTGCCCTCTTACATTTTCATCGTACAATATTTACTCACCGTTAAATAGGAGCTCATTCAGAACATTTGAATTTCGTGAACGCTGAATGTGTCTCCTTTAATTCGATCCTGTTTTTGATATTATTCATCTGTTTATTATATCAAATATTCAAATTATGTTTCGTTTGATGTCTTTATTGAACATCTCAAATATTTACGATTCCAAGATAAGACAACTCCGTAAAAATTTAAGTTAGAGAATTAAGCAAATAATAATGCTGCCAAATGTTGTTTTCAAATAAAATTGAAGCTGCAAGTGAATGAATTCGATTAAATGGGTCATGTCCAGTGCGCGTGAAATTTTAAGCTTCCCCGTAATACAAATTCCACCGTAGATTGGATAATATCGATGATTCTAATGGTTGAAAATAGAAATCAGTGTTTCTTGCCCTCTCTCTTTTTTCTCTAACATATTTCAAGCTATATTTTAATATTCCCTCTCAATCTCATTGTGAACGTTTTCTCTACTTAAGTTAAAAACGTTTTAGTTAAGCTCGTATACTGAACGCTTTATATTGTTTGCGTACTATTTTAGTTAATTTTCTCTTTTAGTAGACAAATTTGTCTTTTATGTATGTTTATGTGTATGAAGAATTACTATGCATAGGTCAGAGATAATTCCTTCGGGTTAATCTTTTTCTTTCCATGGAAAAAGGTCAGTATTAAAATGATCTCATGTGTATCGTTTGCCTGCGTTCCTCGAAAGAAAGCAAAGGAAGAAGTGGAAATAGTGCAATGCAATGCAATAATTTAAGTTCGCGCCCCTTGGCGACCGTTTATTTATTATTTTTTGCATAGCTCCCAAAGGCTCTTAGAGCGCGCCCATGCAGATTAACGACGACTTCTATATGCAAACACTCGTTTATTAAAGTGGAAATTCCCGCTCCCTTATATCCTCGAGACACGAGCCTTGGTTCCATCTAGGTCGCTCTTTTCGCGATGAATTATTACGTTATTAATTCTCGTCGCCGCTCGCTCACGGCTGCTGCCCGTGTATCCCTGCATCCCGATCAGATTCCAGGCAAAAGAGCTTTCCCCTCTGTGCGATTGTTATGTGACTATCGTTGGTAGTCATCTGAACTTCTTGTTCTTGGTACGAATGGGATATTGTTCGTCTGCAGAATGTATTGGAGTAGGGAAAATGCGCAAAAGGTCTGGTTTCATTTCACCCGACAGATGTCGCTGCTTTCTAATGTATTGTTTATCGCTGTCAAATTTTTGTTGTGAGAGAATGATGTACGAGAATGGAGTTTTACTCCTTTATCGAAGATAAGTACGGTATAAGAATGTATTCAGGGAAGGGTTGGCACGCCTGATCCGAGGATGAAGGTTGCTTCCCATTCATCCTTGTTATGATGTGTTTTTGGCAATATTTGCGCGAACTAGAACTTCCGTAATGAGCTGACGAAAAGGACCATTGTCGATCGTTTTAATTTCTACAATTAGCTCCCATAAATTTTTGTCTTCTTAAAAGAGTGAGGGGTAAACTCACATCGTTAGGTTCGAATTGTAATAAACGAGGTATTATCACCTTTACCTGTGCATAAATGTAAAGCCGGATGGTGAAATTAGATAGCAAAACTAGTACTGATTGCTTGCATTTTGCTCAATTCCTAATCATCTCTTGTGTTCACTGAATAAATTATTAACAATAAGTTAGTTTTATTCATTTAGATGGTTATTTACTTCCACAACTACGGTTGCAATGGCAGTTATTACCTCCGGGTGGCCAAAGAGGCCTTCGACTTTAGCCTATGATATTATTAATAAAGAAATTTTTTGGTAATTTTAAAACTTTTTTCGTTTTCGTGTACCAAAACATTTATTAGCTCAGTCTAAAAGAGGTCGCAAAATCTTCTTGAAAACCCTAACTCCTTGGCCGAGATATATCTGTAGGTTCATGGATTTTTTTACCGAGCACTGTGACGTTCCTCTCCTTTCCACCGAACCAATGCATTGCTAAACATTATCTACCCGCATATATTTTAATTTCTCCGCTGACTTTCTGTTCCCTTTCTTTGCAGTGGCGCTGAAATCTCCATCGGCGACCGAACCTCGCACACACGACAAAAGAGAATAGGCTGAGGGGTCGCCGGTAACAAAGTACGACGACGCAACGACCAAGGAACCAGTACGACGCACGTGATATCCCGGTGAGTGCGTGTAAATGAAAAGGTAGCCACGCTCGAGTGGCGGAGTGGCGTGCGTGCACGTCGAGTGGGCACGATCGGAAAGCCTCTACTTGAGCCCTTAAATGGATATCCACGTGTTTCCGCGCGATGTAATGCGATATGAACACTTCTTCATCGTTCAGTGGCTTATTTAATGTCACTGCAGTAGACGATAGTGATAATACTGAGTGATTATATATTTATATCCATGGTTACAGCCAGAGGCACAGCCAAGGGGGTGGTTTTGGGGGTTCAAACCCCCCATGAAAACAAAGCCAACGATGAACGAAAACATGCGAGATTATGGCCTCTCGCATGTATGCCACTGGAGACTCGCAGTGTGCATGTTAATATAAATGTTTCCATTTTCATTAGATTTTGGGCGGAGGTATTCCTGACTCTGTTTTGTAGGTAATTCAGAGTTTACTCAATGATACTAAAAACCCCTCCCATAGTCAAATCCTGGCTTCACCCCCTGTTATAGCACCTTAGGTTATGATGTCAGAGGTCCGAAAGGCCCCAATATATTTCTGTTTCTTTTTTTATGAGTAGGGCATCCGAAAAACCTTAAATTTGAAAAACCGGCTTTTCGGTTGTTATGGCACTATAACTTACTAATCGGTTGAATCAGAAATTATTCCCCTCTTAGTGAAAAACACGTTTTTAATTTGTATGATGATCTAGGAGTTATAAGGAAAAGGCACGCAAAGAGATTATATCATTCTTAATTTCTGAAATATTTGACGAAATCAAACCGAGAAATTTTGATTATTATGGATGTCTACGCGAACCGAGATCAAAATTAATTAATAACGCGAAATTGATTGTTATTCCTCAATATTGTGCTTCCTGTAGTATAACTACATTAGCGCATTTTTTCTAGTTATATTTTCTCATTGTGCATCCTTAACTGTTACCCGAAAAGTTCATGTAGATATCCCTAACCAGTTGTAAGAAAAATATATACCATAAGTCATATTTATTCCATGATAGGATGACCAAAATTATTTACGATTTTCATGCACAGACCGCAAATTCAGATTTCACGGCGAAAGTTCAACATTTGGACTTGGCTCCTATTTTATCCGTAGAAGTTTATTGGTTTTTATTAGGTTAGTAACTCAATAAAAGATTCATAACAAACGACGCTCACACTTCCATGCTATTTTTACACTCAGACGTTAAATGAAATAAAGCCAGTTAACCGGTCCGTTTTAACTTGGCTCATGTTCCTTATAGTATCATAATTTTTATATTTTTGCGGGTGCTATAATTCACTTCTACCTGAGCAGTCTGATGCTAAAGTGTTATCGGAATGACTCAGAGGAAAAGCGTATTAATGTAATATTTGATTACTCAACAAAGTTTCTTCATCTTGCTGCTTGTAACCCACCTTCATGTGGGAGACAAATTTCGTTTTTTCGTAACGTCCCTAACCGACATAGGGGAGAAAGTGTGGAGAAGGTCTTTGACAGTTTTTCTCTACGGTCTTAGGAGAAATTGGATTTGGGAGATTTGCTCCCGCCTTCTCATTCTTTTCTTAGTCTCCATGACGACCACCCCATGAGCTGGAGGGTGGCTTTTTGCACCCCCTTTGCTATCGTCTCCATTCACAGCTCGTATCTCGGCAATGAGATAGGCAGAGAGGGGAAGGAAGTTACTCCCTTTTTCCACGAGGAAATTCTCGTCATTCACCACCTCTACCTTCATCTCTCTTTCATTCCACATCTCCTAGGAAATTTCCTTCCGTCAAAATGTCACGGAATCCACCTGAAGTGGCCTATGTCGACACCTCCGTCAGTTTTACCTTTCGGCGTGCCTGTGATCAAATTGTTACTCGATATCTTTCGTTATTCCCTCATTTTTTGGTCTTAATACTATCGATTCTTATAAAATTCACTCTCTATGTTACATATTTTCCTCTTTAATCTTCGGCATTATGATCGTAGATCATATCTTAAATAACCCGATATTTGAAAATCTTCACGATGCCCTTTACCCATCGATACTTAACGATTTAATCGAATTCATGTTACTCTCTTGTATTAGTATTCAATGTCCGTTTTAATTTCTGTTTCATGTTTATATTTCTCCTTTTGGTGCATCTCGATCCCTTAGACTCGTTTTTTTTCAGCCGTATTGCTTTGAGACCGTTAATCCTGCTTTAGAAGATTTTCTAGATGGTTTACATAGTTCATGTTATCGTATTCGGATGGTCTCTTTAGGTTAAAATGTGCATCTAGGGATTTTGGTTGCTTATGCCATGCTTAACGCAAAACGTGTAACGCAAGAGGTAGCTTTCTTGGCAGCTTGCTTAGTGATGCTGAGTAAGAGAGCAAAATTAAGAACATCATAAATTTACCACTATATTCCGGGAATGCTATTTCGTATATTTGGAATTCATTTGGTTGAAGTAAACAAAATGTTTAATAAGCGACAAAATTTATTAAAACTTTTTCCAATCACCGAAGATAATTAAAGTTTTTGGAGGAATAGATAGCCTAAATAACTATTACGGAATATGATTAAGTTCGTGCGGGATATATTTGCATGCTAAAATCAATATATTTCGTATGGATCTCACACACTCTTATGTATGTATGTACTACGTCTGCCTTTAGAAATATGAGCTGTTTTCGTTGAGCGATACGGGAATTCTTCTGGATAAGTCTCCTTTACTATGGAAAAAAACTAAAATGTTTTCAGTTCTTTTCCTCTGCAGCTGCAATATTTGAAGTTTATGTAAATAGGTATTCGTAAATATGTATGTTTTGAAAGACGGCTAAAACTCACGAAGCGGTCGAGCAAAGAATCCGCTCACAGACGGTACGGTCCTCTGATCTTCGAGGTTTTCATGGAGGTACGGTCTTCTTTGATGTGTATCATATTTTCATATTTTTGAGATTCGAAAGCAAAACTAATCTAAGGCATGCGAGAGTTTCATAATATTGTTTTTATAGCGATTGGTCTCGGAGCTCTGATTGAATATACATTAGGTCTGAGTTATTTAGAGAGATTGACATTGGCAATGTATGATGTAAATTAGCAATTCAATCTTCACTAACTAATTAAAGACGGGCATCGTTGCGGAACTAAAAAATTCTGACGTATTTAAAAGAAAATATAAAATTTTTTATCGTTTGGAAAAGACAAGTATCCCTGATTATTCCGATATCTGATTGGTTCAAGATTATGATTTTCTCATTTTTGAGGAAATGCGGAAATGTAAACTGTTTGGAAAATCATTTCAGGTAGTGGATCGGCTCAAGCAAAATGTTTTTTTTCTTTGTTTTTTCTATTTGTAAACGAAAAAATGTGGAATTCCTTGTTGACCAGCGTCCTAGATCGTGCTAATTAGCGACTGCTTTATCGTCAGCTCTTAGAGAATGTGGCGGAAAATTAATGTATTAAGTTTCACAAGATTATTTCATTTTGGTGACTGGTTTTGTTAAAATCTAAAGTTAAATTAAAAAATAACTTTATACCCTATCTACTGATGTACGGTTTCACAAATAACTTCACAAGTCTCTCACGTGGCCAAGTTAAAACTTCAGCCATTGATTATATAATTACAATTATTGTATTTAACGAATAATCATTACTTTTTCAGAACAGCATTTTTTAGATTTGTCGCTGTTGCAGAACTTTAAAAAATACTTCGAATTATGTGCAGGTAATGCTCCCTTTCTTAAAGCTAAATTGGCCGTCATATAGGCATCGCATATAGCCTCTATTACGTCGATCTTAACTCACCCTTGGGCTCCGCTTCGTTCTTCCCCCTCTTTCAGTATCGTTCCAACCACCCCTGTCGTCATTCCATAAGATCCCTTCATCTCTGCAGAATCCATCTCGCTTTCCCCTCTACTTTTTCTCTTCCCTTTTTCACATCAACATCCAACTCTACTTCCCTCTTTTTCCTTCCTCTTTCCCTCTCTAACTTTTTCGATATCCTTCCTCCCTATTTTCGAATTCTGCACCAAGCGTTCCGCACCCTCCGTCTCTTTCCTTCTCTCCACATTTACCTTTTTCGCATCCGCACCCTCGACGAGAGATCTCCAGCTCCTCCGCGTCTGTTCGGAAGATTCTTTTCTCTCATATGCCACACTTTCGGCGCTTGGTCTCTTTTCTGTGCAGAGATAAGTTTGACCGAGCTTTTAAATTCGCTAAATTCGTACTTTTTCCGCTGGGCACGGAGCTGGGGAAAAAAGCTTGTGCGGATATCGCCAGCTTTCGAGTATATATGGACGGGTTTTTATTCATAGCTGTAGTTTATATTTGAATTCATTGGTGGTCATACTTTTTTATAGCTCGAACCCACATATAATGATGGGATTTGTGTGATATATAGTATGTAAAAAAATTGTTACCCATTGTGAATTTTGCTGTTATGGCATCTTTGAGTCATGAATATTTTTAGTCTCCAGAGAATTTCACCTTTCATTTCAGAATTCCTCTGAGTATTCATAGTAAGTAAAATGAGCCTAAATATGACGTAGCCTTTTTGTTATTAAATATCTTATTCGTACTATATCTAGTGTTTAATGACTTTTGCTTTAATATTAGTCTTTGACTGTCACGTAAATCATTCTACTCGAATGAAGTATTTGATTGATATTCGAAAAATATTCACTAATAGATGAAACCCATAAATTTTGTTCTCTGTTTTTTGTGTATAAATTCCTTTATTCTTTGGAAGGTAAATTCAGAGATTCACATCTGGAATGTATAATCAGAACACAAGTGGTTTCTCTATTGTATTTACTTAAACATAGCGAGGCTCTTATCAAACTTAAATGACAATCTACATAAGTATTCGTTTTCCCGTCGTTTTGAACTCTGTGTTTCGTTTATTAGCGGAATCGTTACTTCACTTGCACCACATACTACGAACTCTTGCAGCATTCCATGAATTTGAATTTTGAGTCGTTCCGCTCCGTATGGGAAACAAAATTGTTCTTAATCCTTTCGTTACGAATGCTCGACCTCTTTTTCTTCGAAGTAGTCGTTAGCTTTACAGAAAAATCCTAATACGATTTACCCAGATATTTGTGCATTTAGTTTCATTTGCATTTCATTTATCTATGATTCATAATTTCGGATAATTATCCCTCAGGATTATTAGAATTTGGTCCTTTCACAATAGCTTTCATTTCGCTCGTCACGCGTGAGAAAAATATCCAAGAGTATTCTCTTAAAGTTTTTCCAGAATTATTATGTTAAAGGTGGGATAACTATAACCAAGTTAAACTATAATCAAGTTAAATTTACAAAAATAAATTCATACATTTAGACGGACCGGAAAACATATGCAAGATAAATGGTACTAACAGTAGATACAAACTAATTGGCAGTTTAGTTGAGAAGTAAATAAAAACATACGTAAAAACAAACACTATATTGATGTATCTAAAAACACATACATTATTGTTGTGGGGAAAAACTCCTCAACTGAAGGTGAAAACACCCACACAAGAAGAGCGAGCGGAACCGCGAAAACACATAGCAAGTACACTATAACTTGTGTGGGACGCTGTTGAAATTCGACATATTTGTATCGGCAAGAGTGGTGGTGTAAATTGCCTCTTACATCTCCCTGAAGCAGTAAAAGAGTGAATTAAGAATTCGGCAGCGTGGATTTTATATCGATCCTCAAGAACGTATTAATGCTGTCCTATTTCAGGCCTTAGCATATAATGGGTGGATTAATGGTAGGCTATTGACAGCTGTAAGATTGATGGTAGGTCTCGAAGGGATTTAATGGACATGTCTTTGAGGCAGTTTGGATCGATATACGATAAATATTCCGATTTTATATTTTTTCGAATGTTTAAAATTAATCTCGTTCGTTTAGTTTTTCAAAATTCTTATAAATATCAGTATGTATTTGAAGTGAATGAATTCCAGAAATTATATCTACAAAATTATAGGTCAAAAGGTCATGAGCGTGGTAGAAGAAACCTTTTCCATATGCAAGCATATCTCTCTCGTGATCGTTTGCAGCATTCTGCGGCATGTGAAATTTCACCGTCCCGCCACCAGCTCACGATGTCTATTACCTCGAGAGTATGGAGAAGAGATGTTTTCGGCTGACATGATCTGGAGCTCTACGTGCGCTTTCATGTTGTTAAAGGTTTGATTGTTCTCAGATTTGAAGATGCCTTCCTCCCTTTGAGTAGCTCGTATTCTTCTCCCAATTGATTATCCTTGGCATTTAATCGGCTCTATTTATATTCATGTATAAATGTTCTAGCACACATAAATTAATCTTCCTCAAAATTAACTTGGAAGTTGTTAGAATTGGAAGATGAAGCCCATGTATCTAGTGATAGAGACTGGGAGATTTGTGATGGAATTCCTTCGTAATATTCATTGGATTACTCATATTTTGTTGCATAATTTCAATAACCACAAATCAATAGGGCGTTACGGTATTTTATATGTTTTAAAAGAATAAGCGCAGTCCAAATGTCTCGTATATATATATATATATTTGTATAATCAGCTACTCTTTAGGATTTTCTTAAAGTGAAGAGAATATTTTCGCCATGTAAGTCTCCGTCCCTGTTACTTTGTCTCGGCAATCTTGTTGTGTTTCTCCACCGTAGCTTAAACATAAAATTGTCATGATATGCATAATTATCAGCTATTTCTGTGTTAATGTCAATTTAAACTTAATTTACGCATTACTCTCTCGTCCCTTTACTTTTACGGTGGTATTATTATCGTAGGCACCAACGATACAATACAGTTATTGTGTACGTACGATCGTACATCAACTCGGCTGTGATGAGGATATCGAGCGCAGGGTCGGGAAAGGATAAGTAGGAATCAGGTGTTACATTCTATGTTATGGTATATAAACACAATGAGCACCGTGAAGAGAACATGATACAAAACAGTTGTGGAAAGCATAGCAATTTATGGAGTAGGAAAGTGGGAAGATAGACAAAGGAAAACTCAGAGCCATGGAAATGGATTACTCGAGAACTTGCGGTTTCACAAAGTTAGACCAACTGGGAAATGAAAAAATGAGGGAAGAAATGGGGTGGAATGGGCCTCTTTGATCCTATGGTTTTGTATACCAAAGAAGCAAAAAAGCTAAACTGGTATGGACAGATACGAAGAACGGAGTAGAATAGATTGCCCTCCAATAATGGCAATTGGATCCCTCAACAACGGAGAAGGAAAGGGAGACCCAGGATAAATTGGGAGGATAGGATAAAACAAGCTATGCACCAAAAAAGAGTTGCCGAGGATGATTGGAAAGGTGGAAGATAGTTGTAAGAAACGCCTCACAGTGTGTACTTGCAAAATTGATTGATTAACATTATTCTTTAACGATCAATTTTTCTGAGGAATCCTGGTTCTTGTTTTATTTTTCTTGTCGATTAATAAATGCCCTGAGAATTAGTATTTTATCTTTCCCCCTTCCAAGCTGTTTTTTGATGAATTTAAAAGCATTGAAAAATCTTTTTGTCAGTTTTATCCTCGATGATCTCTATCTTTTTCTCGTTCTTTTTATTTTCTCATAAATTAATTTCGTGCCATTTCATTCGCCCATCATCCGTTACTCCTCTTTCGTGAATAATTATTCTTTAATCCCCTCCATAAGCCTAAGTTCTTTTGTATTTTGAGTGGTTTGCGTTCTTTTAGTATTACTCCACCGTCCAGTCAAATCTTTTTCTCTCCTTATTTTAGCTGCTTTGTTTGCTCTCAGTATTGTGCAACTCCGTTGCTACGATTAAATCCGACACTCTTTCATTATTTTCCAATGCTTCTCTTTCCTTTCCGCGAACCACACTGTATCTGTATTTTTCGACTGTCTTGAATAAGTTTGGATTCTATAGCTTCTATATTTAGTATTCCGGCGAATTTTCTTCTTGTGGGTATTTGAGTTCCTGTATATGTCATTTCCTTTAATCCACGTATTGGTCATTTTCAGTTTTCGGAGGTTGTCGAAGAAACTTTTTATTAGTCTGCTGGAAGGAATCCGTAAATACAGTTTTTTTCAAATCTTATCTTTGATTTTCTTTTTGTGTGTCAAGACTACCTTGTTGTGTGTTTCCTGTTTTATTCTCCCTCTTTTACTGGACCGAGAATCTTCCGTAATATTTTACCCTCGGAATTTCGTTTTCATTTATTTTCTTATTCATCATATATTCTTTCATTGCATTTACCTATTCATATTTTTTATTATCAAATCAATGTGCGATGGCATAACTTAGTGGAAATTCATGGTATAAAGGAAGAACAAATTTCTAGAATTATTTGTTTCTGCAACCGGTTTCGCATCTGAGGAAGCATTTTCAGACACGATGAAGTAAATAATTGTGTAAATTTACAGTGTTTTTCCCTCGTATCTTTTATTATCGATTCTTCTTTTGCCATCTCCCCTATTTTTTCTTCGTTGCTAAGTAGTGACAGGAGGTTGGCGCTGGTCATGCGCCGATATGCGTGGGTGGGAAGTGAGGATAAATACCACACGAGTAGACAAAGAGCGGATATCGCTAAATAATGCAAGATTCTCGACGACAGCGCTTGTCTTAGGGAGTCAGGACTGACGATAGGAAGAATAGTCGGTCTAGATGTCTCCGGCGTCGGGGGAACAAATTCCCTAGGAAATGGCGTTATTAAAGTCCAGGATCCGGCAACTATGGATGGATGAAGGGAAAATGATTGCCTTGGTCTTTCCAGACCGTGTGGACTCAATGGGAGAGTTGTGTGTTTTTTCGCTGAGCCTGGAATCGAAGGGGCCTGATAGCGGTTGGGGTTCTACATATCGATTGAAAAAGTTAGGGGAACGTCTTCTTGTTTGGTGAAGAGGAGAGACTGAACTAGTGGGATTGCTTTGTTTAAAGAGATTTCTGTGGATAGGAGGTTAGGTATTGGCATCGGTTGAAAAAATAACCCCGGAATTGTGCGGTGGAAATATACCAAAAAAGTTCTGAATGATTCTGAAAGAAAAGTCTGTTGAATATAAACTGTGGCACCTTATGCCATTGTGCTGAGAAATTCTAATCAAAGTTTCGCAGGATAAATACCTCAAGTGTCCGCGAAATTTAGTTTATATTCGGCAGAAACTCATTGTTTATGTACGAATTATTTTTTGTTATTGCTTATCGACATTTTAAGAACGATTGTCGTATTTAATCGTTCTCCACTAGAAAAGTAATTGTGTGAAAATTCTTCGCGGTAATAAGGCAAAATAATATAATAAAATAATAAAGGCAAAGGAAAAACTTTTTCCTGAGTGATAAGATATGTCATTGGACAATATACTTCAAAGTTATTATCATTGTCCAATGGGTATAATTTTGAAGGAATGAACACGTAGGAATCAGTGTATTCCTCAGAATTAGCCTCCAATGCAATCGTAATTCACACCAGAAAGTTTCGAATGAAACATGATTTATTAATCGGCGAATTACAAGATAAAAGCACTTTTATCTGTAATTAGCTGAGATCGCGCAAAGATGTGCGAGTATAGAATATTTAATGCCTGGAAAAACTACACGCTTGTGATTATAATTTAAAAAAAGTATTTTCATACAATGAAATATTTCATCATGCATTAAATCATCTTTTCCCATCACAATCAAAAATCTTCAATTTCGTGGCTATTTAAATTTTATCATAACGGTATTTTTCAATAAATTAAATTGTTTTTCTAAAATTGTGTAAATAAGGTGATTATTGGCCTAAATTTCAATATTTCGGTATACTCAATAAATGGCGAATTGTTAATAAAATCGACACTTAAACGTTTAAACATAGCTAGAATAATATTTATTGTAGAGTTAGCCTTCGAAGTGTGATAAAATTCCGTCCAAATTTAGGTATTTCAATGAATGAAAATGAAAGGCTTGTGATCTCGAAAATGAAATATCGCGTGAAAACGTACGGAAACACATTATTAGCTTCGGAGTTCGACTCCGGGTCTTTCTGGTGATAAAAAATAACCCAGAGTGTTTTGCAGCTAACCGCAGTTAACCAACGCAGTTAACCGCATATCTATAAAATTAACCTTTTCTGAGATAGAGTGGGGAGACAGATGGACACTTCGCAAATTATATAGTATGTCACTTAGCTTAATGTAATATGTATGTAATAATAGCTCAGTAAAATCATAGATATCCTAATTGGTTATCACTACGTTTGTTATGTCCGCAAATTATGGAATGCGTTGCTGCCTCTGTTTAGTGTTCTTGGATATTTGAACAATTATTACTCGTTTCCTCAAGCCCAAGATCTTTTCATTCCATTTCCTGGTGCAGTCTAGCCAGTTCATGACGGTTGCAATCTGTTCACGAGTTGATTTTCCCAACTTCCTCCATCTTCCTGTTCGGTTATGTGACAGATCTTTCCGGGATGTCGTTGCCTCGGGGATCGCAGAAAAATTGGAGAGAGAATCGCGAAAGATTTTCTGTGGTGGATCCGAAAGGGAGGCGGTGAGGGTGAACGACCCCTGCGAAGAATGGGGATACCAATGATTGCCGTCAGAAATGCACATTTCATTCGTGTGTTATTGTAACGTTTTCAGTGCATTAATGCATTTCATTAAATTTTTGTGGAAATATGTGATGTAAACATTACAATATTAGGTAACAAATTAATCCAAAACTCCTCTGTGTATATTTTACTGTACAATTGCGCATGCATTGCTTCCCATAAAAATCAGGCGAAAAAGAAGAAAAATTTTAAGTGTAGGTTGAGATTTTTTATATTTTTATCGCCAAATTCTGCATAAAAAATAAAATATCTAGTCGAATTAATCGCATAAGTAATAATAATATTGCGAAACTACGTTCTTCCCTGGTACACGTATACATAGTTTTGTAATTTTGCTACCTGAGTATCGGTGGATTCATTGAGGGGTGGGGGGGGGGGGCGATGGAGATGTTGGTCCCGTTAACGATTTTGCACATAAAAAGGACTTTGCTCGACAAGCGACTTAAATTAAAAATTAATAGCTAAAAAATAGCGGTCCAGGATAATCCATACGGCGGCGTGGGAGCCGATGCACCGACTACATTACCCACGGTAAATACCACCTGCTTAGGCTATATCCCTCAAAGGAATGAAGCACCACGGACTTTTACTCCTTCCGAATATTTTAAAGTTTTTTATAAATTGTACTTTGGATATTTATATGAGGTGTGGCCTTAAACCACCTCATTTCGGCAAGATTCTAGAACCGCCCATGCACCGAAGAAATTTAGATTTAGATTCATACCCCGCAAGCCGCCAGTGGCGCATGGCAGGGGGTGTAGCAACAACTAACCTAATCCATCGTGAGACCTAACCTAATCCATTTACCGCCGCATTACAAAGTATCTACGTCATAGGTGCAGCGGTGCATCGGTCGATATGGTATGAGTTATGTTTCATCTGTTCCAAGTACGGAACGTAATGCTGTTAGTTATTCAGTCATACTAGTGAGTCTAGAGACGAAACTAAAAAGCTTTCCACAGTGGAATGCAGGATTTATTCTGAAAGCTTGCCCTCAGAGCCGATTCCTGGAATTCCCTGGAACCCATCTGGGTATTGTTTTCGGGTCCATTCCATTCTTCTACGTCCGCATTTTCGCTCCCACCGAAATAACTCGGTAAGGATGCGCTTTTAGGGATGCTTTAAAGGGGCTTTGGGGTGAGGAGACTCTTTCGGACGAGGGTCGCGCTCAGTCGAAGTTGGTATGATGAGTTTGCAGGGTTCTATGCCGGAGAGGGCTTACAGAATGCTCGGATCGGTTCGGGGAAGAATGGAAAAATTGGTCCAGAGATGAAAGAGGTAGGCGGAGGATGAGGGGGTGTGCAGGGTGAATGCGAAATGCGAAGCGACAAAGGGAGAAGAGTAGGGAAAAAGGGAATGTGACGTGGAAGCAGAGGATGAATAACAATGGATAGGATAAAATGAAACGTAAGACGTGTGTGGATGCACAATAAGCTGTAGAGATAAATGGAAGTATTTACAAGGCGGTTTCGGGGCATCAAATTATTTGTACGTGAAATACTTAAGTTGCGATAAGCGATATAGTTAACTCGCTGTCTGAAAGTATCTGGTACCTACTTGGTTTTGAATTATTCTTGCTACAATCAGTTTTTAAAATGTTTTATAAATTATTTTAACGACGCATCCTTTCTACTTCAGGTTCTTGTCATGGTGTTGATGATTTGTTCTCCATCAGTTTAGTAGAGGAGCACGAAATGAATAATTATTGCATCATTTACGTTGCTGATCGATGTAATTGAATAATTTTTGTTGCTATGGGAATGGAACGAAACAGACCGCTTAAGAAGATGAATGGCACCTGACTGTTTTACCTTCCCTTTCATGAATCTTAAAAGTTATTTTTGCACCTAATTTTATTGCGTGTAGGAATCTTATCAGGCTGAAGTACCGACCATTGAAGTTAAAACACCCTTCCGTTGTATTATTTTGTAACTTTCGGTGATTATACCTGTAATATTTTAATTTTACATTTTAAAATCGGGTATTTTAGCCTCAACTTGAGGTAGATTCAATCTTTTAGTAAATAGTTATAATTAGTTTTTTGATGAACTTTTACTGACCTTTACTTAAAAATACGATATTTTACAGAAAAATCCTTGAAAAGGTATCGTTAGGAATATTTCACTCTTCTGATTATTGTTTAAAAGCCGAAATGCAATCAAGCAGTCAATCCAGATCGTATCTGCATAAATCTGCGAGGGTCTGAAATTCGTCGTGTTCAGGAGATAAACTTCTGGGAAAAGTCTTACCCACAAAAATGATTTACTATTTCAATGCTTAACCTTGGTGACTTGAGGCATCTTTTACTTTTTGTAGTTCATTTAACGTTATTAAGTTGAGTTTATAAAAGAAATTACAGCTGGTTGTAAGGGAATGGATTTCATTTGTTGATGAGGTTCAAGAAATTTCCGAAGTGTCTATGATGAATTTCCCTAGTGTTTGCTATGTAATTTATCGCTGACATTCCGTATTCACTGAGAATGCGGAACTGTCAAACGCAAATGCTATTGCAGATGCTCCCGTAGACATTCAATTTCCTCCGGTTCAGAAACGCGGTTAACTTGTCCTGCGTTTCTGAAAATTTCTGCAAGTGTATCATTCTTCCCTCCTTGAAGTTCTGTACACGACCTCGACTGCGAAATATTAAATTCAGGGATTCTTTTATCTGCGAGCCTCCTACCAAAGGAATCTGCTTTTGCAGTCTTAGCCAGTAACTTAAACTGGAGCACACACATTCGAAAAATATGCGGTAAAGCAACTAAAAAGCTCGGTTTTATAAAAGCATGTTGTAGGTAGATGCGATGAAAAAGTTAGAGAGCGATGGTATTTCACGTTAGTTAGACCCATCTGGAATATGCGGCGAGTACATGGGGCCCAGCGGATGAAACGAACTCTCGCGAACTCGAGAAAGTGCAACGTAAGGCTGTACGTTTTGTTAAAACGTGCTACTATAGAGAAGCAAGTGTAACGCAAATGCTCACAGACGCAGGTTGGGAATCCTTGAAAGAAAGGAGATTAGAAGCTAGGCTGCGATTGTTAGATAAATTCAGAGGAAATACATTTTCGGATGACGTAATTGATATTATGCGACCCCCCTGCTACTTTGCCCGATCCGACAGTGAGCGTAAAATAAGAGAAATAGACGCGAGGACAAGTCGTTTTAGAGACTTTTTTTCAGCGAACGATACGCGATAATAATAAATTAAAGAAGTAATTCTACTCTTGGTTCTTAACACCCCCTGCCACACGCCGAAAGGCGGCTTGCAGGGTACTTATGTAGATGTAGATGTAGCGCAAATTACGGAGATCTAAGGTTAAGAGAACGTGAGTTTGATCCTTGCTTCTTGCATGTATCTTCATGTATCTGCGTAAACCGCGAAAGTAAAGAAAGGCAAACTTAGTCGGCACTATCAGGAATCAAGACATCTCGTAGACCACGATTCATTCGAAAAAAAAGGATTTCTTGTCTCAGAAGAAACGCGAAAGGATTAAAAGGACGGCGCGAAAAGATAAAATTAAGCCAAGGATGGGATGTTAACGCGGATGAAGTCTTCGAGGAGGGCATTCAGGCAAGGATGAGGAGAGGCTGTGATGAATAGTAGCAGTAGACTGGAAAAAGAGCTCTTTTTGGCCGTTCTTGGAAAGAGCAGGCGGAGAGACGCTCAGGAGGGAAAAAAGTTTAAATAAAACGCGGAAGATGGATCGTGAGTCGGGGATGAATGGGTGGCCTGGACGTTTTGTGGAGGACGCGATGGAATGAGGAGAGAAAAGATGGAGAGTCTCTGGAAGATTCGGACTTTTTCCAGGACGGAATATTTCTTCGTGTTGCGAGGAAAAATGTCTCTCGTCATTTCTGGCGCATTGATCAAGGAATCCGGCTGAATTCCACGGCCTCTATGTCTCATGTACAGTGGAAGGAAGCATTCGACAATGTCGGGTCTCTCGACGGACGCACTCAAATCGAGTTGATTAAAGTTTTTTTCGGCGTCTTGAGCTAAGAGTGGGCTTTTTTTCGGCTGCCTTTCGAGGAGGTTGGTTTATTGAATCGCGTGACAGATGTGCTCGTAAATCTTCCCGTTGCGCGTGAATTACGCTCTTGAATTGAAGGTCGTTTTGAATTTATATTTTCTCTGGAAGGTAACGAAAATTGTCGGTGAAATAGTCTATATTACATTGAATCTGAGAATGTTTATCACGGTATTTCCTTTTAAAATTTTGATGAGAAAAAAGTACTAATATTTGAAATGTTAGAAGTCCACGATCTGTATTTCCACGATTTTGAGTGTACACACGTGCATGTGACGTACACGTGCATTTAAGCAATATCTTTACGCGATACTCCGATTGAAGAATGAACTAAGTGATAGAAAGGAATTAGTGAGGATCCACTTCTTCAATTGGTGAGAGATGTCGTTTCAGCGTATCTTCAGGTAAATGTGAATTTGTAATAATGTATTCATTCACTTCTGTACTCAATTCTCACCCTTTATACCCACCTCCATTCGGAATTCTTCTCTCGAGTTTCTAGTTGTTTCTATTCAATTGTCCAATCAATTCCCATATGTTAATGTTCATATTAAATATTCTCTCGTTAACTCACGTCTTTCGTAGTTTATGCGGAAGTCGAAATTTTAAAATATTTGAATGTACTAGCCGAAGTAGATAGATATTCTAATTTTGCATCCTCTTAAATTCATCGAGTTAAAGGAGAAAAAATTCATCGAGTTAAAGGAGAAAACTCTCCTTCAAGTGAAAGCCTTTGAAATTGCTCTTAAAAATACTATAAACTGGAAGTTGCATAAAATTGTTAACGAACTTATTGTTATAATTCACCCTAAGGGGCAAAAGCCTGAATCTAGTGAATGTTGTAGAATTAACCAATGTAATCCAAATGTATGAATAATTCTGTTATAATTTTAATTATTCATGAGGCGTTAGGAGGGCACTGATTATTCGTGCAATCACTGCAATGCGGGTTGGCCCTAGAGTTGAAGGGGCCGTAAATGTTTTCAACTCATTTTTTTGCTGAGGACCTCTGAAATTCCGGTGCATTACCCTAAGGACGGCTATACATTTTGAAACACTTCAAACAGGTGTTACGGATTGAATAAATTACTACAACCAGATGGAAAATTTCGCATGACTTAGTAATGCGTAGGATTTGTTCAAGCGTTAAAGAGGATATTTATTCCGTGAAGAATTCACTTGAAGGGGTTCCGTATTACGAAAACGCTAAACAAAGAAACGGAAAAAATTAAACTGTATGCTACACAAAATGAATGAAGATTGTAACATTTGAACATGGTACCATTGATGATTTTGAATCCATTAACTCGATGGGTTGTTTTTTACTGACAGAATTGGTATGTTTTCATTCAGAACATTTGCCGTTCTTTATGATTACGATCGTAATTGATGACGTAGCGAAGAGCTGTGCAAATATGGCATCGTGAAATGGATTCATGGTGTGCGATCTGAATGTTAATTAGAATCATAACCGAAACGAGTTGAGATTGTGTAAGAATTACTTTTGGATAAAGGCAATTTTATATCGCGTGGTTGACAATGGAGCGGTCCTAACGCAAACACGTATGTGCTTGAAGTGAAACAAATAAGCGTAATTTGTATTTTTCACATAATATATTAAACGTACTTCAAGTCAAGGTGTCACCTGAGGGTGACCGTCATGTTCGAAACCGGTCGCGTTTACTGAATTTTGTGTTAAAGATGAAGTACGCTTCTGATTAGTTTAAAGTGGCGTTCCGTAATTTTAGGCCAGAAAAACTGCAGTTTTTACGAGCTTAATATATTTATTTTAATTGCTATTCTATTCAGAGTAAGCTTAAGAACCGGATTTTTACCTTCTGAAGCTTTAAAGCCGTGCAAAGTTGAATGCAATATGGTTTTTCCTGTTCTTCCGCATGAGAATTTTCTATTTTATAGAACTTACCATTCAGTATCCATTTCACGTGTGGAGCACCACGAATGAAGGCTTTTTAACGTTCGAACGACTTCATCCCGGCACAGACTCCACTCTTCGACGTGGTTTTTTAAAATCCTTCACCACGTTGATTGCTGCGTGGAAATTTTATCCGTTTTCAATGCACCGTAAGTGCGCCGCACAGATTTCGCGTCGATGTCACCTTCAGGCCCGTCCCTCGTTATAATAGTTGATGAGGTAATGTGCGGAATTAGCGAGGCAGAAAACATTGCGGAGAGATGTTTGTGTGCTTATGACAGATAAAACGCCGGCTCATTCATCCCATTTTTTATGCGGGACTTCGAATGTAAAGCGAGGCGCCGAAGCGGCTTCCATTATTGGATTAAGTAAGCAATGTTGTCTCGTGCCGCCGTTTATATTTGTTACCCGTTTTTTATTCTTTCTGAGGGAGAGCATTTAAGTTCATTTATTTATTTCATAATTTTATTTTCTGTTGAAAGTTAATTTTGTAATTTACGCTACATCAATCATTATCAGCCTTGTTGAAGGAATATATAAAGATATTTGTTTACTGTACCGTGATTGCGGAAAGATATTGGGAAATGCCCGTAAGACTTGGTTTGAAGTCGCCGAAAATCAGACCCGGGATTGAGATTCTTGCAGAAATTATTTTCTTTTAGAATCGATGATCTTGATCAGCTTTTAGTTAAAGAATCTAATAATGTCGGAAAGCAAAAAGATTTAATCCTTAATGTATGCAATCCTTATGCAAAAACAACATATGCATGTTTTTCGCTTCTTATACTGAGTGGTTACATAAATATCTGTAAAGCCTGACAATGTTCAAGTTAATTTTATCTTCCCTAACTTTTGAAAGGTGAGATATAGTACCGATTTTTGTCAACAAGGGATTTCAAATAGGTACTTTACTACTGTGTTGACGTTTGTCCAAAAGTGAATGAATAATGTATTTTACCACGTCAGACTGAATAATGTTTTTTATCACGTCAGACTGTAGAACTTGGCTTTTCTGTCTGCTTAATTTCATCATTTTGTTTGCGAATGAGATATTCCAGTAAATTTAGTTATGAAATGAATTAATTGTAAATTTTTAACAATTTGATCGACTACCGGTTCGCTCGGTTAGTTTGCTTTAAAGTATTTTTGATGTAGATTTTGTATGTATTTCAAACCTAATTGAATTCGTCAAAAACAAATGAGGGATTTAACAAGAGTCATGCATTCTCTTTATAGAGATATTCTAGGAAATTTTAGCGTCAGTACTAAATTTAGCGATTGTGGATTTCCATTGAATCATCTAACGCTTTTTCGCACTTAAAGCGGAACTTCAACTCAGTTTGTTCTGCGCAAAGAGTAGGTTTATTGGTTACCGTACGTATTGCCAAATAAAGATAACATTAAAATTTGACTGCTTTATTGGAATGCGCAGCTCAGCACGTTCTAGACCTAGCTAGACCAGCGCGAATTTGTGGAAATGTTATTTCCTTTCAGTATGACTATTCCGCACACATTGGCTCTCACCGGGAATTGAACCCGGTACTGCTTTCAGATCCTGGAGCTTTGTTACCTATTTTCATGTTTTATATCCTGCCTTTATATTTTTATTGGCATAGTACCTATTCAACACAAGCGCAAATTGTGGAACGTGCTAACTATAGTAAATCCGATCCAGGCAGGTACCTCATACCATTTTTACCGATGAAAATGCCAGTAGTCAAGGCTTTTTGAATTGATGTTGCTCAGAAGAAACCGTGAACTGGTAGTGAGATGTTAATGTTTAACACGCTGAAGGGAGTGAGCACGTTCTACGTATAAAAAGGTAAAGATTGAGGATAAAAAACCCTAGTGACGTTGCGATGATGGATGGTCAGTAATAGAACATGTCCAATTTCAGACGCATCAGAAAAATTTGTTGCGTAAAATTTGATTAATTCTATCTATGAAAATGTATTTTCAAGGAAATGAACCTATGCCATAATCTGCCTAATATTTCGATATTTTTCAGGGTATTTACCTCCAAATTTTATATTTTTTTCTAGATTTGACGGAATTCTTCGGTAACTCTAATCAAATCAGGAGAGTTGGAAAATCGGTCGACTTTTATTCTAATTACCATACCATCTAAGCCTTCCACGAGTTAAACTTGCTATTTTCAGATATTGAAAATATTTAATGCCTATTACAGAGGTGGGGAGCCGTTTCCTATCTTAAGTCCGCATTTATTTCTCGGCCACCTAAGAAAGGCTGCACGTGAAACCATCCCTAAATTGCCTACATTAAACAAAGCGAAATTGTGTATGGAAAACGAATTTATTCGTTGATTAAACTAAGAGAGAATGTTTTCCATTTCATTTTCACTTGGCGTTACAGCGGCATTAGGACAAAAAATATATTACATGAGCGCATTTATTCTTGAAGTGACATTATTAAACACTCAAAAAAGCAGCATGTGGCCTTAAGACCGCAGGTTCTCGCAGATTTATCAGGATATAAAAATCAGATTAATTGCGTGGTTTTATTGTTGACTATAATTTTTAATGCGCCTATTAACAATTTTCAATGTTATTATCTCTCAGTCTCCTATCATTTTTCATACTGGCGAGCAATTAAAAGAGCAGCCGAGTATTTCATCTACGCTTGGAAAATTCTGTTGTCTCATTCGATTAATATCACCTCTGGAAGTGATGTACGGTCTAATATGCGTCCGAATGAGTTAAAAAGAGGGCGGTCGGGTCGTTCCGTCTGCTTACATGTGCGAATGAAGAAGCGTTTGCTCATATTAACTTCCCTCGGTCCGAAATAGACTGGCGGATGCATTACGTATTTAAAAGCTCTAGTGCAAACTGGGATGGAAAGGGGAAGATGTTTAGGCGTGGAGGTTATTCTTTTCCTGTTGGTTTAAGGATAAAAAGTCAAGAGTGCTTTTTCGTTGAGAAGGTTGAAGCGAAGCGGGGAATAGCGGCGAGTGGGAAGAATGGGAAATTCGTTTTATTTATTTGTTTTGCTGTAAACAGCCCTCGGGGACACGCGCGTGAATATGGGATCGGGAGAAGGAAGGGAAAAGTGAGGAAGGGAAGGGTTTGAAAAATAATGGGCGATGGAGAGACAAAGGAGGAAGTGAAAAGACTAAATATGCTGATTAGGGAGAGAGTCGGGATGAGCGATGGTCGAGTTAACTTTCTCGTCGTAAGCGATTAGTTTTACGATTGGATCGCCCATATTAATATGGTATCGTAATATACATCCAAGCCCAGTGAAATAAAGGAATAGAGTGGCAAAATTTAGAATTGTTTTCTTTTTTTGCTTTCCTTTTTTGTTCGATATTTTGCATGAGCATGCATGGAGACATAAGACAGTTAAACGTCTTTAACTGGAAATTTTTTAGCTTTACTTTTTCTTCTGGAACGTTTACGTGGAACTTTCTTTCTGCCGTGTATTTCGAAGAAAATAAGAAATCGTCCATAAATATAATACTGTTAAGGTAGTTTGGGTAACTTAGTTTCAAACGATGTTACCCGAGCGTGACTCGTGTTCTATTTGTGTCAAGTACATTTATGCCTCGTGTTATTTATAATTATTTTACCTTTTCATTCCATATTTATTCCCGCTTTAAATCCGTCTTACCGTACTTTTCATCTAGTACGTCATATAATTAAACGGATTTCCAAAGTCTCTTGTTTAATTTCTTTAATCAGGGGTTTTTCTCCTAATTATTTGCGTCATCACCACCCGGAGGTTGACATTCAAGTTGACCTTTCAGTTTTCGGTATCATTCCATGCAAAAACCTGACTCGCTAAGAGCCGGAGACTTATTGACATTTGGAATGAAAATTGCTGTATTTTTGACGAGCAGATTAACTATTAAATTCGTTGGGAACATTTCGTAGCAGTTGCTAATAGTATCGTGATAGGGCAATTTAGGTTTGATTCGGTGCACTCAAACACATATTAGGTGAGAAAAATCTAAAACTTCAGTTAAATCTTAAAGTCTTAATCTTTGAGAAAACTTTTTCTCTTCGACAACTCTCCTTAAACTGTCAAATTGAAGCATTTAGATATTTTAGCTCAGCGATATCAACGGAACAATCATTGTAAAAATATTAGACGTTTAGCGTGTTTTTGCGGAGAAAATATGCTCATATTAAACTACCTGTGACCGCGAGATACAGTGCAGAAAAAAGTAGTGCTTTTTTAAGAGTACGTGGATAAGAGGCTGCGGTTCATTTCCGAATAAATATTTACGTGATTTCGCTAGCGGAGTCTTCACGAAAGCCATGAAAAGGAATTTAACTATTAAAATTCATTCTGTAGTGGAAAGTTATTACTTCATTCTTTGCATTTATTGCCATCAGTTGCCACTGTTTTATTATTTGCTTTAGTTTAGTTTAGGTGTAAAGCTGTATTGAAGTCTATGCATCTTCATTTAATTATTGCAAATAGTGTGAGAATGGCAGCATATTATGGACGAAATTATTAAAACCTATTTAAGATTGTTTGCATCTAGCCCGGCTAGACTTTCTACCAAGATTCCCTAGAATGACGAATATAATACCGATAAAATGGTATTTGAAACTGAAATAATTTGAGCGGGAAGTAAAGTTTAAGTAAAAAGCAGAAACGTAATGCAATTCGCGCAAGCTAGATCTTGCGGGGAATGTTTTCCAGGACGGAAAACGTTGGAGAAGCAAGAATGCTGGGATAATCAAGGAACGGGAAGACGATAAGAAGAAAGAAATAACCACTCCTTCCGCTAGCGTGGTTTTTGTCACTCGCAGTTAAGAGGAAGAACGTGCTAACCCTTTTTTCCCCTCTCTTTTCCGCCTTGCGTCTGGATTCGCGTAAATAGAAAGAATGGGTAGGTGAGGTCTTTCTCCCTCAGGGGCTGTTCAAGGAAGTGGGGGAATGGAAGGTAATGGCAGGAAGGGGTTTGGAAGGCATGCGGGAGGTATGAAGTCCTCCCTAGCCGCGTCCACATGTATCCAGGGTATAAATAGGCTTCCGTTTTCGGACATCCTGAATATGCGGATGCGATGCTTAGACTTAAAGGAACTTCCATACCTTTCTCCCGTGGACCAACTTCGACGCTATTATACTTAGCAACTCTGAATAGTTATTTATAGCTTCTGTCTAATTTAAATTTTCGGTATATGTATTCCTTTTTAATAAATCCACTTCTATCTCAGATTTAAATTGGCTTAAATAGAACTTTAAGATTAAAAATGGGTTAGTCTTCAGATTTTGTATTAGTTTAAATTCAATGGGGTCGGCCTTAACTTGGTGGTATTCCATAGCAAAAAGCAATTGCAAAGAATTCAATTTAGTATTTGTATTAGTTCATGAATGTATCCACAATTAAGTCACTTATCAATATTCAATCGTAAAATGGTATTTGTTGGGGTCAGTTTCCGTTTCATGGGAGAACAATTTAACTCAGTATCATTCGAATCCCTTTTGAGAGTCATACAGGATTTAATTAAGCAAAAGGAATAATAAACTAGTTTCGCCATCGCTTTCGAACTTGTTGAGTTTTTTTTCTTTTAAGACATTGCATTTACCGTCGTGCAGTTATAGAACTTAATTTGAATACTCTTTGGAACACGTTTGTTCGATTATTACTTTCATTGATAAAAGCCACGAAAATCAACTATCTTTAACCTCTATCCGAAATATCTCTTATTTTACATAAACCAAGTCTGTGTTTCGCGTCAGACCAAGTTTATCGATTGAACCCATGATAACCTGCTCATCGGTAGGGAAAATCATGCGGTATTGCGTAGGTTTATGGTTTCCCCTTCTAATTTCCCGTACGTAAAGAAAGGACTCTTCTATAACAGCCATTGGGGGAAACAAAATAGTTTCATTCTTTCTTTTCTGCTCGAGGCAAACAAGAAACATAATCGAAGTTAATCCGAACATTTATTTTCAGTTCTTGTATGTTATTCAAACATTATTGCTCGCCACAAAAGCAGAAGAAATATGTCTGAAAAGAGCTTTCTTTGAGGATTAGTAATTGGAAATAATGGAGATATATTATTTCAAACATGAAACAGGAAATAATGGAAAAAAGGTTAAGGCTTTTTCAGTTTGAGAGTGTTTTTTACTGCGAAAGGAGAGCCAGTAAGATGAAATATGCTTTCAAAACCTCATCCTCTTCTTCACTTTGTGTCATGAAAAGGCTTATGTTTCTAATTTTTACTTGAAAAATTCTATTTTGTTGACATTTTCTATTTCACCTTATATGTGTTGGCTTAAATTTTTTTGGACCTCAGTAGCTCTATAGCAAAGTATATAGTCGAAATAAATATTTATTCTGTGGAAATTACAAAGTTGTTTACTTCCTGAAATCTTAATTCGTTAAGATGTTTTACAACAAAGTCCTGAATCATTGAATTCATTTCAAGCAGGTCGGCATAATAATGCTTTTGTAAAATGGAAGATTTTCATGACTCTCCCTCCTTGTTCACCTTCCATATCTTTATTTTCCTCGAAGTTTCCATTTGTTTCGCTACAGCGCCCTTTCTTTTTCTGAGAAAGGAATATTTTTTATCTTTTCTGCAGTAAGGTCCCTTTTTTCTGTAATCTTTCAGAGAGATGGGCTTGTATGAAAAAGGACATGGCAATCTTTTAAATTAGTTTTCCATCTTCACGGTAATGTTTTTATTTCCTTTTTTAAGAACGATTTATTTCCCATGGATAACCCAGGAGATGGCTTGACTATTTTCCCATTTTGTTGCGAGTTTTTCTGGGAATTATTTTTTCTATCTTCTCTATCTTCTTAATCTTTTATAGAAAAATTACTGTCCTAGAACGTAGTTGGAGATATGTAATTTATGAATACAAAAAATACAGTATTAGTTTCGCATTGGTGAAGACTTAGCCATTTTACTGATCTTCATTTGGCTGAGAATTTATATTCGTCGATCACTCTGGATAATTTAGAGAACGTTATCTTAAGCTCGATATTATTTTCCTCCTTTTCCCCGCGTTCTCAGAAATTTAATCACCTGTATTACGTGAGGAATGAGGGATTTTAAGTTTAGGAATTTACATGGGGAAATGGAGAGGTGTGGGGTCAATTACACTTCCTCATTTTCTGAGTTGTATGACTAACAAGTAGATAAATATTATTAGATAATTACGTAATTGTTATTTATAGTCCTACCTAGCAAAAAATAGATATTCAGATCTTAATTATAATCGTGTTTACTTTTTGTACTTTTTCTCATGCATAATTTTCCTGTTGCCCCAATTTCTCAGTCTTAACTCTCTGGAATCGTATCCTCATGTACCCTAAGAATGAATACCACTTCTTACCAAACGGAGGTTTCTCTGCCGCCGTCTGCAGTAATTTGTTTTACCCATCATGCACACGTGCGGTTATTGCTCGCAAATCCCTCGTGCAGAAGCACTCGGATTACATTCTCATTTCCTTAGAAATTTCGCTTTCTCCTCAGTTCCCATGTGTGTTACTCGGGATGGTTTCTCCAGCAACGTTTGGCTTCTGTTTGCACCTGTCGAGCGGGAAAAGATAAGGAGACTGAGCTCGTATTTCCGGTCCTTCCCATAATCTCCGCTTTTAATTTTACTTTCTTTCGCATCCCAAGTCGTCAGATCCAAAAGCCTGTCAGGTTGCCAAGTAACATTTACAGCAGCTTCGCGCGATGGACTTATGGTTTCGTGGACGAAGAAAATATTTTAATACCATGTAGCGTAAATATTGGATGTTATGATGAGTGCCTCGTTGAGGGTCGGTCGTTTCCCCAATTTTCATCGATATTCTTCTCTCTCATTCACTCTTTGTAAGGCTAAGGTGGTGACAACAAGTGGAGAAGGGCGGCAATCAATCTTCTGTGGATGACAGAAGTCTAAGTCCCCACAAGTTTATGTCTATGCATCAGTGGAAGAGGCAGCTATTATTAACCTCTGACGTTTAATACCAGATCGAGAGCAATAATTGAAATTTTGATTACATTATTTTCTATGAATCCAATTTCAGCGAATCCGTTTTCTTTTAGTTTCTTAAATTGGTATCAGTTTGGAATAATTAGGACTTTTCTGAATTATTTACCCACCCATTCAACAGGTGATAATTTTCCCTGACGAGCCTATCTGAAATTTTTATCGGGAAAGTCTTGTCTTGAAACTTTTGAAGTATCCTATTCAAGGAAAATAAAAGAAAATGGATTGGATGTAATCGATTCCGTGGTAGCCCGTCTGTGTTGTCTTGTCCTTTAATCGAAGTTTACTTTAAGGCCCCGGTGTATTATTGTTCATGGAAATATATCATTTACCAGATAACATTTTTATATATTAATTTTTATGTTTGAATCGGTTGGTACCGTCTCCCGCCCTTAAGAATTAAATGAATTGTGGCTATTTTTGGGGAAAAATTAATCTGATAGATTTGTAAAATAAGTTCTTGTTTGAATTAAATTATAATCTGCTGAGGTGCGATTGGATTGAAATCGACTTAAAACTCAATTGAACGACTTGAACTCAATCTCGTTCATAACATGAAAATTTCTGAGGTAGCATTAAAAGTTTTGCAGGAATTCCCGACGTTGAGCTGTAAACGTACTCCTGTTGATACTCTTTTCATACATTTTCATACCGTCATCTCGACCCTTCCATCTGCTTCTCTTGCCGTAACCTCAGGTACAGAGTACATTCAGACAACTGGAACATGAGCACTTTCCTTCGCGGTGTAAGTTATTCCTTATGACTCTCGATTAATTTTTAATGATGATCTAAAGGGTCGAAACCATGGTCGGGGAAGAAAATTTGTTGAAAGGTATAAGGGTTCTTTCTTTGTTATTCTTTTTAGTGGAGACCTACCTCAAAGTCGAAGCCAAATGATTAGATTCTAATAACCACAGTATTCTTAAATGAAGTACTCAGCTGGCATCCTCATCGCTTTCATTCCTTTAATGCTTTCCTATCTCAATGATCTTTCCTCTCGAAAACACAAGTGTGTTTTTGCTTCATGCATTTAATACGATTTCGCCGTCTCTCCGACTCGGAAATTCCGGCGATGATTAATAATTAATTTCGCGAAATGAAACGTGAGATTCCCTCAAGCGTTTGCTGGATGTCAGGCACTCAGGCTAAAAATAGTTTTAATGATTCCGCCGCTGGAGTTGTGCAGTCGGAGGAATAATGTCATTTTACGAAGCGTCGCTCAACATTTCGTCCTCGCTAAACTGTCTTCTTTCAAGCGTTTCTTTTATTAACGAATCCGTAACTTCTCCCGGACGAACGGGAAGAGCGACTCGCCCGGTTTCCTGCGTTTGTTCCGCGGAAGCATTCATCATTGTTGCGTTTTGATTCCGACGGGCGAGAGGATTGTGTTGTCCGGAATTAAAAAGATCGCGGATTCATTGTGACCTGAGTTGGAGTGAAAGTCATGGCTCCTTAGTCAGCCGGAGATCGCTTCTCTGGTCATTCGTCTTCAGCGGTTACGAAATTTTCAAAGAGGGGCGAGTTATTGAATCCGCTGCGAAGATTGGGGGAGGATTTTTGTGCTTTTCCAACTTTTGCTGTATATCATTTACTAAGCGAGTGATGTGTTTTTAGTTGGTGAAATATGAAGTAGCTGTGATTTAAATGAACGTTTTTATGAGATCAGTAGTATTAAAATTTGTTTTTACATCAATTCAGGGTAAACAATAAATGTTGGGAGATGATAATTGAATAATAGTTTTTGAGGTAAATTTATTTCTTTATTATACAATTTCGTCGCAGTAAGACGCCGGGGCTAGTTAATTCGTTAGGTTAACTAGTTTCAACTAGTAACTCAAATATAGAAAATTACAAAGTTCTGCATATTACTTGTAAAAAAATGAATTATTCCGTAATTAGAAAGATCTAGGGCAACAAAAATCGATAAATGATTAAAATATGAATAAATGAGGTGAAAGGGGGAGAATAACCTACCATTCCCTAAAATGATAATAATGATAATACGATTACAAAACAATAGTACATACATTTAAAAAACCGCCCACTGACTAGAATAGATTACAAACTACACTAACTGTCAATTTAAACAGCTATAATTTACATATTAATCTGCAACCACTCTAACATTATTTGTGTACATTTCACAATCAACGCAAATAATTTGCAGTTATTTAAATAGTATTAACACTACAATATAACTCCTGTAAGATTTTTCAGGGTTCCCGGCTTACATAAGCCCCACCATACATCACCCTATCAGGCAATCCCTCGTTCTTGTCTTACAAAAAATTTGAGGACTCGAACCCGGGACCATTAGTCTCACACCTAAACTCGATAGCACTATGTCAACAACTGCTGTTAAATTAACGTCTTAGTTTTCTTTTTTAGACAGCAAAGTTTAGTTTTCATTAACAACTAGCAATATTTATTCATTTGCATGCTTATTTTCATAACATGTAACCAGTAACTTCATTTCCTTCAATGCTCTTTTTAAGTTTATCATATACATGAATTGTAGGAGCTGGGTGCTTGAATTCTCCGGAAAACTTCATCCGTAGCTATTTTAGAGAGAGGATCATGAGCATTTCATACCTACCTCGAAGTTATCTTTAATTCGATCGCAAAATCGTTATTGGTATCTCTATTTTACCATTTTTAATTGTGGTGAAAGCGTTCTCATGCACTATAGTTATTTTTTCAACTTCTTATGGTGGGTAAATCTGAAGCAAACTTATCTATTCACGCATTCCTGAATTTAGCTTAAGTGACATTTGCCTCGTAAAGGTAAAAGTAGGTACTACATTGGAAAACAAACAAGGAAGTACTATAGATGATGGGTGTGGTAAGGCTTTTGATGATTGGGGAGATATTACGACGAAAATGTACGGTCAGGAAAGGTAAATGGATTGAAATTACGTAATTGAATATGAGATGTTAGGAAATTTTCACAGGTGAATTCCACGGCAAGTTATTGATTGTGACGCAATGAGGTATTTTTTTCCAAAAAGTCAGGCGCACCTTCATTGTCTGGCCCTGAATATAGATCAGGGAACGATTAGATGGTTAGATAGTTTGGTAGATTCAGTGTATTCCTGACTCTTAATTCAGGTCATCTCAATTCGAATTTCAAATTTTATTCTTCGGTGGAGAGGAGATCAAATAGATAAATAGGATTTATAATTTATAAGCGTCGCATGTACTTAAAGATTTTGGAAAGAGTAAGAAACAAAACACTTATAAAACGTATTTTTCTTTGGCAGCATGGTTGTCTAGACAGTCTCAGGGTACCGGGCTCCCAGTTTCCAATCTGAATTCGGAACGCGATTGATAATTGTAGTAGAGCGAGTCAAGGGTGGCGGTAAAACATATTATGAATGGATTCCGACTAGATTGTGCTTGAAAAACAAACCGTTGATGTGAAGGAAGGGGTTAATTTCCAAATGAATGAAACAGCGTTACGGAGGGAACTTCAGGGCACCTAAATCTACAAAAAAGTATAAAAATTTAACTTCTAATGTGTGAATTTGAAGAAAGATCTGGTTATTTTCCGGCGTATACAATGAAAGATATTCTATATACCAATGAAAGATATTCTATATATTCGGATACCAGCCGGGTAGCCAGGTCGACCTGACTGTGAATTTCTGATTTCCCATCTGTGAATTTGAAGATTATCAACGCTCTTTTCAGCGATCTAGTAGGGAAGCTATGAGAGCGGTGCCTGGAGTGAAGTTAACGCAGCACTTTCAAGCGCACTTACAACTCATTTGTAAACTTGGTGTTTAAGTCTTAATAAAGTAAAAATAAAATTAAGCATCCTTCGCTTAATAGAAACGAAAACGAAAGTTATCGGCTGCTTCCGATCATGTATTTAACGAGCTCCAAGACCGTCCCGCACCTTACTTCCCGTAGAGTTTCTCTCTGAAGTAAGTAGGAAGGAAACAGTCTCCAGGGACCCAGAACGGAAATAAATGTTATTTGGGAGGCCTTGATCGGGAGGAGGAAGCGCCCAATCTTTTTTATTCCTCGAGAGCGCTGTTTGATTTGTAACCTCCACCAAAAGATCGGCCGCCTGTGGCTGTGACCGAGACGGAACGGTGATTTTTTCCATTCGGAGCCGTGCGTGGTTTGGATGGTTCAGTGGGTGGATCCATTGGTTCGTGAGGGAAGGCCGCTCCCCAGGGAAACTTGGGAAGGCGTGGAAAGAGGGGGAGACGTTTAACATCCCGGACGATCCCAATTTACGCCTCGGCGGGATGATGGTAAAAAAGGGAGCGTGTTTGCATGCGTGTTTTGGACCTAAAGGGCGAAGTTTAGGGAGGGAAGTGTCGGAGTCGGATGAGTTTTGGCGGAAAATACACGTTCTCAAGGCCGTTTCCGAGCGGATTCGACGCGGGGGATCGGTGGATGCTGGAATTCATTTAGGACGGAAGCGGAACGAGGTACGTTTTCAGTTTGGTGGTCGATGCGATTCTCTAATCCTTTTAAATACTCTCATATGGCATGTTTCAATGGTGGGTAGAACTGTCCATCGTTTATGTACAGAAGTGGTTAATTCTGCTTCGAAGAATTTATTAGGGTGGTTATTGCTACTCTGTGAGTTTATCTGCTGTTATCGAGTAATGGAAAGGTGGTTAAATACTTTGATACTTTTATACTTAAGTAAAAGAAATAATAAACTAGTTTCGCCATCGATTTCGAACTTTTAATTGAGTTTTAGTTAGTCAAATAAGTTGATAACTTTCATCGAAAAAAACTATGAAAATCGACATGCCCTAATTTATATAAAAATTAGTTCGTTCTAGCGAGCGTTAGATAAGTTTTCTCGTTGATGCTCTAGTCGTACTGATTTGTGTTTTAGGAATGAAGTATGTTAGAAATCATAATCGATATGCTTAGGCGTAACTCTAGGGAAGGTCTTAGCACAGGCAAGAATACATTATCCTCCGCAGCATTTATTCAACAACCGGTTTTGCTACCGTGGCAACATCATCCGGTAGGTACCGATATAAAGTCTGGTTTAGGATCAGCAGGTTTTGTGTACGTTTGGCATCAAAGCTTGTTTAATAGGAAATATCAGAAAAGTTATGGAACGCGATTTTTTACGGTTTAGAGTTTCACTATCCTCCTAATGATTTCCCTTTTGTATACATTATGCTAAACTATGCTTTTGATTTCAGCTATTCTCTAGTAGAAGAAATTTGGAAAAATATCTTTAATAATAGCAGTATTTTGTTTCTTCAAAACACTATGCAGTATAATACTATATTATTAAATTTTACTCTGATCATTCCTATACCCTCGTGTTTGTTTTCTTTTATGCCGATCCCATAGGATTTTTCGGAAAAATTTCTTCTGAATAGCTGAGTGGCCTTCGCGTTTTTATTTCTATGGATCAACCATACTCTTTTGATGCGTCTACTTCAGACAAGGGCGTATTCTCCATTTGAAACAGTACGAGGGCACCAATTCGTTTTATTTGCTCATTGGGCGGCTAATCGGCGATGATCTTTCTCCTTAGGAGTACGCCAATTCTATTGTTCGGATTTTTCGTCTCTGGCCTTTCATCTGCATTTTCTTCCTTATGCGGTATCTCATTAGGACGATCCTGTTAACAGCCATTGAGGCCCATTCAGAGGAAATAAGGAACCGCTGAATCGTGGGGTTATTGCGAATAAATCCTTCCGGCGGCAATTCATTATTCATCTTCGGTGTATAAGATGTGTAAACCTTGATTATTTTCTCTCCAAAACAGACTTTTATCTTTTGTTCTTCGCCAACAACCACTTCTGCCTTTTTCTTGAACCCGCCTTTCCCTTCGATTCTTCCTCTGGTGGACTTTTAAATCTATGGGCTTCTTCTTTTCTTCAGCAACAGTCGCAAACTCCCCTTCAATTGCCTCGGCCTGTTTCGCAACCTTTTCTTTCTTCTGAAACTTCCCTCAGGATTCGGAGACGTTCTTTTAAAAGTTCTTTTCATCTTTTTCCTTTCTCGATCGCCTCTTCTCTGCGGCTTTCTTTTTCACTCTTTATTTAACGCTTCTTTCTTCCTTACGTTTTGGCGCAACTTTTTTTGTTGGCTTTTCCAAAGGATTCTCAATTTTCAGATATAACTGCAACAGAGAATACTCATTTTCTAGCATGGTATTACATTCGTAGTGATTATTAAATTTGTCCATGCCTTGTGGGTTGTAATTTAAAGTCACCTTTGCAGTAAATATTTAGTCAGTGTCGTATGTACATGATGAAAATTTAACTCATCATGTGTAAAAAAACTCTTTATACAAAAATCTTGCTTGAAACTGCGCAAAAGACTGAGAAGAAGCTAAGAGATAAATCTGGTTATTCCATGACGTAAGCAAAATTAATTCCTTGATGGCTTTCATTAGTGATAGGTTTTGTTGTATTCGAATAACTACATTGTCTCAGAAACAGCGTTCAATTTCTTGCTAAAAATTAAGTTGTCATTCTGTGAAGGTGATTGCTCTTCTTTGCTCGTAGACTTCTTTTATCTAGTTCCGGTTTCCTACAAAAATAGCCGAAGCTCATGAATATGTTTTTTCGATAGCTTTTGTTAAACCACTTTACCTCTGCTCTCTCTTTCTCGGGCGATTCACACATCGGAAAACAGAAATCCTCTCTAAGCTTCTTTTGCTGAAAGACAGGAAATCGTCGGACGGAAGGCTGACCTATTTCACTTGTTTGATAACTTCAGGATGACAACCGAAAAAGACAGAATAATCCCGCTTCGTATCTAGGAAATATCACATTCGGATTTCTAAATTATCATTTCTGGTAACCTCTCGACAGTTCCATGACAAAGTATTATTCAGAGTTCTCCATTACTCCATTTTCTTTCTTTATATTGAGATTGTGATAATGTTTCATTGCTTTGAAGTTTCTCTACTGGCTTAAGAACGTTTTTACCCTGTACTCCTAACGCCACGTGCGGTGAACCTATGGCATGTTTACCCGAAATAGTACGCAAGAGTATTTTATTGGCGCGGGGAACTCAGACGGCATTATCTTTGCTACCTAATAAATATAGATTATGTTCATTAGTAATGATAAATAGTGATAATTTACGTCCTTTTCAATATCTTTGACGTAATAAAATTGTTAATATTAGCATCTCACCCTATGCTTTGGCATCACATTGGCAAACAAAAATATTCGCTTGCCGTATCCGAAAAAGAGCGAAAAAAATCTTCGTTGGCCGAAAAATTCGTTAGCAGGGTCACTGTTTAGCCGAGGTATCGCTGTATTTTATTTGTGACAATGGAAGGTTTAGCGTAAGCTCGTACGTATTGTTTAGAATTACTGCTGTGAATAAGTAAACGTAACCTATACACTTCGTGACATAGGATGCGAATCTTTATTGGAAAGAAGACCGGCGTTAAAACTACTTTCTATGGAACATAGAACTATATTGGATAGAGACTAGGACAGTAGGTTCAACGATGTACGTGCCCCTTGCCACATGTCGAGACTGACTAGCCATTGTAAATTTAAATGTAAATTACGTAATGGTGGATCCGCTCCTTTATCCTGTCTTTATTTGCATGAATCTCTTCGCCCCCTTTAGGTTTTGATATGCTCTCTTCTCCTTCCTACCGCTTAAACCATTGTCCGTACAACTGTGCTTTCACGTACGTGCAACCGCAAGGGTCGTTCTATTCATCCTCCAAAATGTGAAGATCTCCTCAACACAGAGCTCTGCTATAAATATCTCGCCGAAAACTCTTTTCTCACCGCAAGCAATGTTCTTTATCCCCTTCCTCCTCTCTCTTCAGTTTTCTTCACTATCGTCTTCTCCCTGTTTCCATCCTTTCCTTTTCAAGAGCCTCTTAACTTTTTTCGTACCTTTTTTTATCCGTGGTCTTGCTATACTTTATCTTCTCCCTGCCTTGTGACATCGCCCGAAATCCCGATAGGGGAGAGGGTTTTGAATGTCTTTGTTACCTCCTCGCCGCAATATTTAATTCCCTAACCCCTGACTTTCTTGGCGGAGGGTTTTTGTCACTATTTGCGAAGCTATTTTGCTATTTCCAGTATCCCGTACATGTGAGTTGGCTTTTTGGTATTCGTATTGCATTGCGCCTATATTTCAAATATTGGTAAAGAAAGTGATTGGAGCTAGGATACAACGGGAACGATGGGAAGACAAATGCGTGAGATGATTTTGTAAGATTAGGGAGTATTTTTTTGCACCGGTCCTGCCTGATTTTTTCACGTCCATTTTTCCTTAAAAAGATGAATTTTTAACAATTTTCGATAAAATTTATGGTTTCCAAAGAATGTTATAATGAATTTCTTTGAGTGAATTTTGGAATCGAATTTAAGTTACAACGTTTATTTTCCCCATGTTAACGTTGATAGTGAAGTATTTAGAGTGCGTTTGTCGTTTTTCCATATTTTTTCTAACGGATCTAAAGAAAAATAAAATTCTATATTACAAGTGCAATAGTAGAGGGAATTCGTATTGTATGATAAATTATGCGGTTCCTTGTGAAAGCTATTTTATTTTTTCAGATTTCCACTTTTCAATGTATTTTCTATTCGGTTGTGTTATGCTGATAAAGTCTGGGGTATTCCATGAAGATCGAGGCATTTTCTTATACGAAGAGAAGCTAAGAGGTCGAATAAATGAGTGAGCTCTTCCGGTAAGGTCCCGAACGAGTGACTATTTATTCAGGTTGTTAGGAGGTCTCTCCTGACGTCTTCTTCCCTTCATTGTATCTACGCAGCAAATGTCAAGGTCGCCCAATGATTTCCCAACCCCCTTGCTTATTTGGAGAGATTTTTCCCTCCGCAATTTAATCACTTTTTCCGCTCCTCGCATACAATTCTCCATAAATAGACTTTTGTTTCGCTTCCGGGATTATACATAAGAATTGTGTAAACCTCCGCTAATTGTTCCGGCAGTGGTTAATTTTATGTTTCTCAGGTTATCAAGCTCTTAACGCGAGTATACCTAGAACTATAAATCAATCATTTAGAGTGTAATTTGGTGGATATAAAACGTAAAGAAATGAAAAAAACCTATTGTATTCTATTCAATTTATTCTTTTATTACCGTAGATGCTAAAATGATTTCGTCATAACTACCTTTACCGGACCAATTTTTCTCATTTTCAGCGTGGAAGCAATTAGAGAAGAGCTACATTCGAAGTTTATTTCTTGTGAAGTTTGAATTCATCTTCGTTCTTCAATCTGTTAATTCCTATATCAGTTCTATCCCTTTTGCCTGGATATGTTTTCGAAATTCTCCTTTTAAGTTATTACTTCAAGGGTTAAAAATACTATCTGATGGGGAATGTATTTTGACTGTTTATGAACATGTCTTGGTTTCTTAGGTTAATCTATTTTTATAGTTTCTTAAGTATTTTTTGGATTTTTTTATCGTCATACCTTCTCTGTGTTTGAAATCCATTCGCTACAATATAATTAATGTCCAAGCGTGACTTCGTAGAACTCAACTCACATCTTAAAAAAAAGAATACTTCGTAATTTCCTCAGCGGATTTTTATTGACTAGTTTCGTCAACGAGTCAACGATCTTCTGGTGGTTTCACCTGCAGATGTCAACTCATAACTATACTAGTCTATAGAAATCCGCTGTGGAAATCAGGAAGTGTTCTTTCTTTTAAGATGTCAATTCGCTACCTTAGTAATTTTTTCTTTAATTTTTCATCATATAATAATTCATACGCAATAATATAACTCGTGCTCTATAATTTTAATTCAAATAATTCATTTCTAATAGTTTTTTCTGATTGAGATAAAAAAATACCGCCAAGTCCTCTCAAGGAATAATGAAAATGACTAATGCGAATGATAGAATTTATGATTCAGAAATTTTTATTCCACAGTTGCACACTATTCTACGTGCTTTCCTTTCCCGGCAACGTATTCTGTGTACGATTTGTCGGATAAGTTTCTTTGAAAGATATCCAGCTCAGTACGGGAAATGTGCCCTATCGCGCTTCGCCCCGTGGCAGATAATAAATATCCTCCTGTTCGGAAAGCCGTGCTTCAATGAACATGTTTCTTCCTTTGGGTCGAAATTACGCCCCGCGCATCTCAACATTGCTCTCCCTCAGTCGTAGGAGATGAAGGAAATCGTTGCGCAAGCCTATGATTACATCCCTCACTCGAAGTGAATCGCCATAAAGCGGCAATTTTTCCGAAAGAGATCGTGATTTTTGTGCGAAATGTCCGCGGTTTGTTTTTCAGACATGTCGGATAATGAAGTATAGTTTACCGCCACCTGGTTGGGAATGGAGCCTCAATTCCCCCATTTTTTATCAATCTCTCGCCTTTGCCAAGCGGCCGATGCCTTTCTGCTCCGCCGCGTCGACTGATTGAGACTGCACTTGGCTTCCTTCCCTCAAACCATCAACGATCACGCGCGCACGTGGTCAATGAAATCTCTGCGTGCCTGAAAAGCTCGATTCGATGGCCCTTTCGATCCCGAAATGTCATCTGGAATGTTTTTTATGAAACCGCCCCTTGGGATTGGCTGCGGTAGACTCCTTTTTTTTCTTTTCTTGGAGGAATATGCCTTACATGGAAATAATTTTTCCCTAGGCTTAATGAACTTTTATTAAGACGAGACCAGTCTCCACTCCAGACGCCAATAAGTAACCTTGTAATTGATGTTCAGACTTGTTCAAAATCTCCTTGCACTAACGCGGTGTAAATGCTCATGAGAATGAAATTGCCTTACCGTAAGCTGCGCCGTCGATCTAGAATTTAATTTAACGATTGTAAAAAACGTCAATCGAAAAGTTCTAAAATTTGGATTTCTCGGATCAAAGATTACTTATAAGTTATCCATTCCAAACCAAGATACTTCACTTGAGGAACATTAAATATATTTTATATCATTATTTCTCTTTTGCATTGAAGCATTCATTTGTTAATTGCCTGTAGTGTTTATTTATCCAGGAACATATTTTCATTTTGTAAACATTATATTCTCACGTTGATTAGCGGCTATAATTGATCAATAGTAAACTCTGTGAGAAATTTTTATCATATGTCAGTAAGATCCTAATACCTCAGTAAGATCCTCGGTCCGTTAGAGAAACTCGTACATCTATGTTCCGTATGGAGGTATATTTAGTTCATACTTAACAGACTGAGTTGAACATTTATAAGAAATCGCTTTTTGTTAACATTTCGTCACTTTTTAGCAAAAATAATAGAGTAATATTAACAATTTTAATTATACTACAAATGTCGAATGAATTTATTTCATAGAATTCTTCGAGTTAAAAATCTAAGTCCAACTTAGAGGTTAAGGTTTTAAATTTAGAGAATATTTTATCGAGTTTCAACTTTGAGGATCCTTTTTTTGAGGAAACGGTACGTTTGATGAATTCCCGTCGTCCAGGCTTAGGCACGTGCCTCCGCATCCGTCTGTCAACACATGGGAAATATTTCGGAGGTGTGGAATTGTGTGTTGTTGTGCGGTATCTGCATCTTTTTGATCTTTCGAAAGATGAGACAACGGGGTTTTATGACGGTCATGTGTCGCGGCGGAAGCCGGTTCCTTAGAGAGACCGCTTAGGCATTCGGAGAAATCGTAAATTTTTCTGTCCATTCTAACATTTACCAGACCTCCCTTGCGATGAAAAAATGGTGGCTTCAGACCGTCAAGGAGGTCGTAAAAGTGTGTTAAACATGTGAATGAGGCTTATTTCAATAATAGCTACCTTTGTATGCGCTCTAAGACTTATTTGGCGTTGCTAGAATACGTGTTTCTTTGTTTGAACTTGTTTATAAGGGATTTGTAGGGAAATATGTGGGAAGGATATGAATATTACATGCTACGGAAGTAGATGAAGCGAATACGGTAAGATAAGAGGTTGGATCTTTAAATGTCGGAAAGTTACTTTGTAGGGAAAACCTATTGGATGACGTAAAGTACTGTGAGATTGGGGTGCTCAATTTTAATGCTTCTTGAATTGTTATGGAGGTACTCCACGACACGAAAACGAAAGTTGCACTTTTCTGTGGTAGATAATTTTTGGTGCAGTATGAATAAAGTATCTCTTACAAATTGTGCTTTTGTTAATGCTTCGCATTGCCATGTCATATTTACCGATCGCGTTAATTATGACATTTGTTTTACAAAACTTTCAAATCTCTTCCGTACATTACTTATTAGTAGAACCCTCTTCACCCTTCTCCTCTCTGCTTGAAGTTGCTGTTTATCATTCCATTGCTTTCAAAAATGTTTCTTAACAAAATATTCAAAACTCTCACATTCAGGTGGGTAGTTAATGACAAATTAAAAGTAAAAATGTAAGAACTCTCCCAAAATAAAGGTTTCGAATATCCTCAGTTTCAATTTATACAAGTATACCTACGAGATTATATATGCCCTCCGTTTTATCTCCTGACGTACTCATGGGCTGCAGAAATATTATTGCGAGAAGAATAGGTTCTTAGCTTTTTCTTATGAGAAATGCTTGGAAATGTAAGTTTAATTCCGACTTTTTGTGTCTTCGATAGCAAAGTCCAACTTCAAATGTCAATTAGTGGAAAAAAATTTGTTAGTGACCGTAACAGTCAGCTGCAGCGTCTGCAGTAAGTGTTTGACTGCAGTCGGATTCAGGAAAATCTCGCGAACTTTTTCTGTTCGTAAAAAATTTATCACGGGAGCGAGAATTGCGTTTTATCGAGATTAAACGTGGGCTTTGACCGTAAACAAGCCGAATCCAGAGTTGTCTGAGGCCAATGGCATATTTTCGCACACCGCCAAAGCGAGCCTAGTAAAAGCAGAAGGCCATCTTTGAAGTGGGAGAGTGGATAATGCGGCTTTTAAGAACATCTGGACCGTTCGCTTTCCAATCATAACCGTCTGCGTCTGGAGAACCAGAAAGCGAAGCGATCCTCGGAAAGGACTAATGGAAAACCTGTATGGACGTATAGGAAACCAGAAGCTTCTCTTTTGTTTCCGTTTTTCCTTTTTAATCTCCAAATAAAAGATCGTGTATGTCGCCGGTTCGCTCCGGTTATTTCTCTGTATGGTCGCCGTGGCGCGAGGCGCTGCATACGTTCACTCTTTCTTAGCCTCTTTATAATTCAGTTCGTCCCATTTTACCTCGACTGGATCACGTTCTTCGCTCCTCTTCCTCTCATAAATGTTTTCGCTCTTTATTCTCTCATTCTACTCGGCCGTTTACCTTTCTTCTCCTCATTTATATGTACGGAGAGACCATATATCCTCTGTTTCGCCTTAGTGAATTCCCTCACATTTCCGCAGGTTTCCGCGCTTATTTACCCCCCGGGTTATATTTGATGGTATATTTTATCTAGGGTTGGAGCAGCTTGAAGGGTATGTTATGCTGATTCCTTTAATTTCATTTTTGTTTAATAAGTTACTTCCTTGCCCAACATTTTTCGTGCAGATTTCTTAACGAATGGCGGACGATCGATGTTTTCCGATTAAATTCTGCCATTCAAGTGTTATTGTAGTGGACTGTTTTAAAAATCAAATAATATGATCGAATAAGTAAAATTTCTACTTTCTATTTTTCTTCTATATTGTCGATTCGGAAGATTTTCCCCTTTTTAATGACGGTTTTTTGTTTCGCTTGGAAAGAAAGATTTTCATTTTTGGATATTGCCCTGAATTATAAATGTATAAGAAAGCAATCGTTTCCTAAGTAAGTCTGAACTTACAGCTCTTGAGTGCTGGGCGGTAGCAATGCAGTAAATCCGATAGCTCTGCTGAGTATTTTGCATACAACCTGGTACCAAAAGTTTAAGCAGCTTGATCACAGACATGTCTCCAAACTAGTCCAGCTATTTTCAAGCCTCATCTTTCTTATTTAGCATTTAAGAATTGAGGTTGGTTACAATTTTCGCTCTTTTTATTTATCTACCCTCTCGAAATACACTGATATGCCTATATGGTACATATAATACGTCCCCATAGCCTATGAAAGGATCACCTTAGCGGAATCGTTTCGAATCATCGGATAATATTTGCTTCCGGAGCGTTTATGAAAACGTGCGAAAAGTTTTTTGATTGTTGTGGAATTAAGTATAATCACCTTTCTATTTTTGTTCTGAAAACTTCAAGCGGCGATTTAAATCATTCGAAGAAGCATTTGCCATATGAAACTTTGTACTTTTAAAACGAATCAGAAAAGTAATTCGTTTTTTTTTCGAATTCGAATTTGTTTTAGAGGGCCATCCACAATCTTAACCAGAACACATGGAAAGTATACCTTTATTATGTATTACGAAAGGATGACTCTTTTCTTTCCGTGTTATTGACTGATCATTTCTGTTAAAGTACGATATATTTGTTGATGTATCACCTCCTCTCAGAAATAAAAGTGGGATTTCTTTAGTCTATCACGATAAATGTTCGATTGATAAAATCTAATTTATCCTTTATCAGCGTTTTCAAATACTGTTGTGACTACTTTTATCTCCCGTAGAGAATTTTAATCGGATTCTTTCCCAGTAATGCCTTACTACACGTTCTTCAATTCCCACATCTCCTCTTCATTCCTTCGTCATGGTCATTGAAGTGCCTCTATTCTCTTTCCCTCGTTCCTTTTCTATGGTGAGTTATTTTCGAATTGCAATCCCTTTCGTGCCCCCCTCCCGAATGAGAATGCTCCAGCGTCCAGACTCAATAAGTCTGTCTGAGGCAGAATGCGTGAAAATACTTTTAAATTCTCAATTCGAATTCAAGGGAATACCGGGTTCACTTGCGAACTCTGCTACCCTTCGAAGTAAATTAGGGCGTCTTGACAAGAACGTAGTATTTTTGCGTTCCGTGTCTTGTTAAATTCAGCACAGTTGAACTCTTTATTTATTAACTTGACTAATATTTCTTTTTATTATTCCATTTTTCATGTAGATTTTATAGCATATATGGTAGTAAAGAAGCTTTAAGTTGAACGGTAAACGAGGAAAAGGGGAATTGTGATGAAATTTTGCTTAATTGCTTAATGCGTTAATTAAGAAAAACTATAAAAAGTTGCTTTTAAATTATCTCTACATCGTTCAATGTCAACATTATTTGTAAATGTAGAAAGACTTGCAAACTATGATGCTAAAAAAGGTCGCTAAATACACGTATATTTGAAAGATTGTTATTAAATATATAAAATTAAAATTTTGAAGTTGTTTGCATTTTTATATAGAAAAAATTCCAGAAAAGAATCAGTCCTTTTTAATTTTCTGCATTATGTCAACTAATATTAAAGTTTCAGTGAATAAACTTTTAGCTAAATAATGTCAAATAATACCTTCGCGAAGCGTACATAGAATGTATTGTTAAGAAAGAATCGTCATATTTTTAAGTAGCTTAATATTTTCGATTAATATAGAAAAAATAATTCACGTATTTGGAACAAAAACCTATCATTCTGTTGTACAGGAAAAATCTTCTTGATTTTTATCAGTTCGCCCTACGTACGTCTGAAAAACATTTTTTATTTTGCGCATTTCTTAATTCCCAATGGGAAGAGAGAATGATCCTTGGATCTAGAATACTCTTCATGGTTACTCAGTTTGTTCTAGCCGGAATGAAAAGAAACTAGAGCCAAGTTTCTCGCAGATTAATCTCCACTGATGAAACGTACAACGTCAAAAGAGAGTTCCTTTAACAAAGTACGAAGTAAGAATTTTGCCGGAAGTTTCTTCCCAAAGGCAAGACAGAAAGAGGAAACTCGACTAAGGAAATTTACTGAGAATACGGACGAGTTGCTATTTCTTTATGGTGATGTATTCTTGCCTCTTCGAGGATAAACTGAAAAATATTTTCCTTCCTCCCGGTCCATTCATCTTCCCCTTTCTTTGACGCATTATCCAACCGTTTCTTTTGCCATCTTGATTGTTATATCACAAAAGAAATTAATTTATTCTCCATCAGTGGCATCTAAAATCCCGCTCTTTAAGCACTGCCTCCTGAATTTTGTTTTATCCATCCGGAGGAATTAGTGAATTGAAGGAAGGGCTTTATCTAGCTTTTGTTTCTTTCGACGAAGAAATCTTTCATCTGTTCCAGACAATCCATCGCATATCACCTCTAAAAACAAATATTATGGATGTACAATTTGTTATTAATCTCATAGATGAGACTCTGATATACAAAAGATTTTATTTAGCGAAATTGGTGCTAGTAAGTCCGACTTATCCTATAACCTCTAGTCAAAAAGATTCACAAAAATACATTGATCGCATTAGGTTGTAAAGTAAGCAGTTACGTAAAGGACGCAAAAATGTAGAAAATGAGGGGGGGAAAGAATGTTGTGGTGTAGTTCGGTTATAATGTGATTACAGAAATATATTTTACAGTAACAAAACACAAATGAAATGGGTTAGGGAAAACCTGCGAAAGCTATAGAAAGAGAGAGACTGATCACAGTGTGAAGGATAAAATTTTTCACAATTAGGTAAGAAAAATTAAAAAGCAGCATTTGAAGACACGAATTTTTATCCAATGCTCAGTAACCTCTATCTGCAAGGATAAAATTTTTCACAAAGGCTACTAATGTATTCATCTCATAAGAAAACATAAGCTTTAACATAAAGAATCATCAAACTGATATGTAGGTTTCGGCCGAAAGACTTTTGCGGAGTTATCGGAATAGCCTTAAGATGTTAGGTGTGCGATGAGTGAGGAAGAAAGCAAGGATACTGGGGAAAAGGTTCATTTCATAGTTTTTTGTGAGAAGTAGTGCAGAAAGTTGAAGTCATGTGATTGATGAGAACAAGATCTGGAAGAGAAATACAATGGAAACGGTCAGAGGAATTAGAAATAGGATAGAATGGTGAAAAAGAGGGTGTCGATATGGATTGCGTATCATCTGTTAAGGTCAGACTCGTGAAAGATAGAAAGTTCGTGAGAAGAAGACCGATTGGCGGCTTTTCAGATAGTACGTGATCCTAAGAAGTAATTGACTGAAAAGTTTATGGTTTTAAAAGTATGGTAGGAAACTGGTTTCTATGGAGAGCTCGTAGAAAAGTTTGGCGAGAGGAATGTTGGAAGTTATGATTATTTATGATTGTATAAAAAAGTATAAGTTCTGAACATGTTCTAACACTACTCTTTTCGTGAACTTTTTACTTCTATTGAAGTTAGAATGTAGTGCTCTTTCTCTTAATAGTAGAAGTCGTTTGAATTTAAATCTAAATGTCAGAATTGTAAACAAGATCATACGGAGATAAATCGCCGTACTAACGGAGTAATAGAGCTGGAAAATGGAAAACTCAGTATCTCATGATGTCCGCTGAAAACGAAAGTAAAAGCAGCTACTGGTTCTCCAAAAGAATTTCGTTTCTAATAATTTTTGTAAAATTTCAATGCGTAAAAATCACATTTTAATGAAAACAGTATCATAGCTCCGGATATCATACTGATAGTAAACATATTTTTTCCGATGATAATGATTTTCTAGGTATAAAAAGAAATCAGGAAAGCAGTTAAGCGACGGCTGGATCGACGTGATTTGCGGAGACGAGAATCTGCCTCTTTACTCATAAATGATTCCGATAGTAAAGGCGTGAAAATAAGAGACCAAGGATGAGGATTTACATTGAAAATTTACTGCGCGGGTGATGTTAATTCCAATTGTTTAGAGAGAAACAGCTCCCGGATTACTCTCATCCATATAAGGTATTAATTCCGAACTAGGCGATGGTTCAAAGTCAGTTGTATGACATTGCCATAATTGCTTCCATTCGTCCCGTTTCTCTCGTTTCGTAATTTTTAGATCGCCATACCTCACTCGCAGTGAGTCATGCTACTTTTTTCTGGAGGGAAAGATCGCAGCTTACGTAAGATTTCGATCTCCCGCAAGGATCGGCAGGTTGAGATCGCTATGGAAACTGGGCAGTTGACGTACTACACGCGTACCTGTTTGTTGTCTCATTGTTTCGTAGTGTATATCGCCCTAATTACTATCGTTACACATTCCTCCCGTCTTCTGGTGCCATTCGAGGCGTGAATCGTTACGGAATGAACTGGTTCGAAATGGTGAGTAGCTATTGTTTTACTGTGCTCACGAGGAGCACAGTAGAAAATGAGTTGTTAATTGCTCAATAGGATAGTGAAATTTTAAGACCTTTTGTGTAGTGTGGAGTTTTTGTTGGACGGTATACCTTTTTGAAAACTAGCGTATTCTTATTGTTCTTTTGACAACCTAATTAGCCGATGCATTAGAGCATGGTTTTCTGTCTTAGCTTCAAAAGTTCACCACGAGAAGAATTATTTTGCGGTAGAATATAAAGAGTGATGTTCTCTTTATCAGTATTTATTGTAAGTCCTTGGAAATGAAAATTATAGCCTAAAAGTATATGTACGGTTTAAATAATTCACAAGCTTTCAAATATTCTATGTATTCAATATATAATTCCAAAATGTCTTTCATATCCTTTCGACGTAAATTGTCAACTTTTGCCTGAGTAATCAGTTTATATATCATCGTGGATACCATGTATAACTCAAGTTAAGTTTACAATATCCAAAATGTTTTTCATTTTTTTTAAAGTTGATATTTGACAAAAATTTTCGGCGACTAGTGAAATGATACCATTGAATCTTAATTTTCATTTATTCTTGTAGTTACTGTTCGATGATTTGAACATCAATGGTTTATTTGCTCGTATTACTGTTTGATAAGAAATCGATGTTTGAGCATTTCCGTGTAGAAGTTAAATTGATTTAAAACATAAAAAATTAAGCGAATGTTATCTTTTATATTTTGACTATCGAAATTACAAGCTCAAATGGCAGTGGAACTCCTGTATCTCAAGTTTTAGACCAGAGTGAGACCGTGAAAAAACTTTAAATTGAATGTAATGTATGATATCGATTCCTTGGTAGCCGTTAATTTGGTATGTGAACATCTTTCATCTAAGTTTTTAGTCATCATTAAAATATACTTAGCATGTTGAAGTGACAAGGAACGCATAGTTTTGTTCTAAGGTATAATTAATAATGGCTAATTTTCTGATTTTAACGAAGTTATTATACATTACTGGTTATAGGATATCTATTATCTCCGATAACAACGTTTATCGTTTGGGAAAGGTTGAAAGAAAGGAAGCGACTATAAAGAGGTTAGGTCTCTTCCAAACCCATGTACACTGACATTAGCTCTGGATGCTTGTGACATTATTATTTGACATTATTATTACATTGTGACATTAGGTTCATTGTTCTTAAAATTGCGATCAGTCAGCATGGCTCGAAGAAGTACACATAAAAATCTATCATCTATTATATAGTATAACTGTAATATTGTTCAACTGAATTCCACAATTGGATTTCCATCATTGAAGAGCAAATTATTTCTATAAATATATCATTTTATTATTCGTCATAATATAAGCTTTATTTTGTCATCCAAATTGCAAGCAGCAAGATTAAGCTCTTTCCAATCTAACGCATTAATGTCGGACAGTATAGCTTTCAGATAGATTAAAACTCATGTGCACCCTATTTCAGTATAGACGGCGTGGTATATTTCGTGAATTCCTCGCTGAAGGTATTCTGTCTCATAGTATTTGAAAATGGATTCCATGTGGTCGAAATTGACACAAATAAAAAAAAGAACGGACAGGAGGAAAGATTTTATGTCATTTTATGAATTGCATCAACGCTTCAGTAGTTTTTCGTTTTGAGATACTTGCATGAGTATTTTATATTTTGGCTTCTGAGTACTTTTGTTTGGATTTATAATTTTTCATCGCACATTTGTTTCCAATATTCGGTTGTGCTCGTTTTCACAGATTGCGTTTGGCGCTCTGCCATTAATACGATCGACTGCGAAATAACCGAAATCGTTGAGTACTAAAGCTGGAGGAAGGACTTTCCCCATAACAGACGAAAACTGCTGTATGAATTCTATGCTAAAGATTTAATCTCTAACGATTTCAATTAATTTTCCCGGCGCGATGAAAGAATCAAATTGGTGTAAGCCTGCTCGTTTTCATTCTTTTAATGAATTTCAGTTTTATTTACGCGAATAACTTCAAAGTTATTTAATTTCATACAGTCTGGTGAATTTTCATTGCTAAAAATTCATGAAAAATTGTTTCAAATTCGTGCTTTCGTTTGCTTTTATCCTCTATCCACGTTGCTAATCTTCGACTGAACCTGTTAACGTTCTGAAGTTTTCATTTCCTGTGAGTTTGGTATTAATTTTGTTTGCATAATGAATTTATCTTTCTCTGGCTCGTTTCTTTCGTATGTGCCTTCGTTTCGTTACACGCGTACGTTAAAGTCACTGATTATTTTTGATTAATGCGTATTCCTTTTCGTCTTATTTTTCACGATGAAAAAGCTCGTGTTTACTTATTTGTCCATATACAAGTTGCAATTACACAAGGTGGCAACGCAGGAGGGTACTTATAAATCATTACTTATTAATTTTGACTTGCATTCGCTCAAGGACGGGAGGGAAAATCCTCCGAAAATTTTCCGCAGGCAATACAATACGCCAAATACGTGGTAGGCTTTCCTTAAAGTCACTTACTTAATGGTTTTATTTTAGTAATAACTAAGAAATATGAAATAAAAGACTCAAGGATAATGCAGTAATTCCTAGGTTTACAGTAACATGGCCAAGAAGTATGAAATGATATATGACTTTGACTAAGAACTGATGATATGACTTTGACTAAGAACTTGGTATATATATTTGAATGTTTTTGTGTTCAAATATTTACATTGATAACTTAAAGATAGACTTTAAAGATCTAGTAACTGCAACTGTCTGCATAGACAGTCAGCCTATAGGAAAGATATTCTTGCCTCGTAAAATTAGGACTGAAACCTTTATTTTACGCTCAAAAGTAAAACTGAAAACATAATCTAAAGATTGGGCTTTGACTCTTGATAGTACCACGCCATCTGAGAATTGGATCTCAGCGAACTGTAGACAGTTTTCTCTCGACTCAAGTAAATTTGTGGGAAGGAGTAGAAGTTGTTGTTTCATTTCCATTGGTGCTAAAGTTTTAGTATAACTGAGGATTTTATTAACGAATGGGAATTATCCAATCGTATCCTATAATGAAGATTTTGGACTCAATGATTATTTTGTTTCCTCTCTTCAACGCGCATCCTTCCGGTGGCAGATGATTCGATTCTTTGCTAGATTTGATATTTTAAACCGAGAATTTAGAGAGAGACGGATGATAGTTTTCTTTTTTCCTCATACTTTTATCAGAAGAGAATGTAAAAATAGAGTTAAATTATCGGATGCGCCGTCGAATCCGATAAAAGAAATCATGTCTCGGCGCATCAAGATTTTATTTCCTTTCATAATTTCCACCGCTTTTTTACGGCTTTCCTCAAATTCCAAAAGGAACTCGCTTTACTCCCCTACCTTTAGAAAAGGCGAAATCGGATGAGTATTCATTTTTTATCCCATTTCTGAATGCGCAGCGTCGCGGTTCAAAAGAATTGTTTTTTTTTTCCTTCTGCCGTAGTTCCTTTATCATCTTTTGATCGGAAAAATTTAGGATTTTTCTTCTTTCCTTAGAGTTTCATGGGGAGAATTTCACACTTCCCTCATTACGAATCGCAACTGCTTCCACTGTTCTTAAGGAGTCCTATTTTCGGTGGAAAGGTTAAGGGGTTTTCGTGAATTGCAGTGGCCAATTTCGTCTTTCGTAACTCAGTGAAGCCGTCTGTGTCCAGTGGTCTTTACATTTTATTCCAAAGTTGCTCCTCCCACTCAAGGTCTATTTTTCACCTCACCTCCAATCCTTGTGTCTAGTAGTTATAACTTCTTAGAAAAGTTTGATAATTTATATGGTTTCTCTATTCTGTTTAATTAGAATTTGAGTATTACCTGCATTCAAATAGTCAACATGCTTTATTTTCGTTCAAACTGAATCAGATTCAGGATTATTAGTTTTAGTCAGATATAGGTTTGTTTGTTTCATTGAAGTACAGCATAATGATAGATGGCAATTTTATGCCTGAATATATCTTCGAAGTATTTTTGGATAATCTTCCTGTGAATAGAAAGACTTTTTTCAGAATCTATAATTGTATGCAACTGCTATACAATTGGCTTTATATATATTATTTTATATTATATTCAAGTCTGTATAGGTATTTCGTTCCAAGATGTCGTGATTTAAAACTCCAATGGACTGAAATAGAGTTATAAATAGTAACCTGTCGTCAGGCACAACCACAGTGTCAGTTCAAAGAATCCCGCGGGTCTAATAAGCAAACCCTGCGGAACTCAAGTTGCACCTGCCGACGGCTCAAGGAGTACATATTAAAATCTCTATTCCAACAACAGCCGTGTATAGCTTTATATCTCACGAATAAACAGGCGTAAAGAAACGGAATGGCCGGACTGGTACCCAGGTCTCCCATTTGTTTTTCATTGAACTGATCGATTTGTATCGACAGCCAGCGGATCGGAAAGCATAACTGTACTCATATGTTGTGATCGTAATTTTATGTGAAATAGAAAAGGGATCATGTTTTCGCATTAATTTTAGCTTTTAATACATAAATGTCTCCTGACCATTGAAGATAAAAAAGTATCTACCGCTATTATTTTCCCATCAGTACTCATAAATCATCATGATGCTGAAGGAATCCGAGGAAAATTATCCCCGAATTCTTCCCAATGCCAATTTTATGAATTATTGTAACTTATCTATTTTCGGTAGAAACAAAAGAAATTATATATCTGAAAATATTTGTAATGGAAAATACGTAACACAGATTATTCCTCGTGTTTTTTTTACGGGAAGGATAACAATTTCGTAGTACCATGGTCGCTTGTTTTCCAATCGATCTCCCATTATGATAACAAGTACCCGTTTTTTAACTTAATGAAACATTCTAGAAGGTCACGAAGAGAAATGAAATGAAACTCCGAAATATTAAACGACTCCTCTTGAAAACTTACGAACCCTTTGTTTAACAGGAAAACTAGGTTTTTTCGCTGTCTCTCCGACTGAATTATGCCCTACCCCTATTCTCAGTAACGTTATAAATCTGCAGAAAGGGCTATATTAGGCTCCTTGTAGAAGGAAAACTCATTTTCTCGCGAATACTTGATCTGTTGAGTCGTAACTATTCAGTCGGAGTACTTTTCTGTTCTTGCAAGCGCCCTCGTAATTGGCTTCCTAATAATAAAGGGAAGGCTTTAAAGAACTCCCTACCCCTTTAAGGATTTAATCTAACTTCTAGAGCAATTAGCTGACCCTCGTCTTTCGTTTTAATTCGTCTTATTGACGTAGACTTGGGAATATACCGGGTTCCTTATATTGAGCAGGAAATCTTTTCCTTCGTTATCCTTTTAACGGCTTCAGGAAGGAAGGATTCTGAGCAAAATTGCTTTCATGCTCCGCCAAAGACAAGAAACGGAGATGCAAAGAACAAGGTAGGGTGGCGAAATGAATCAGATTTCTTCATATAACTGGAAAAGTTGTCGACATATTTCGTAGCTAAGTACCTTCAATTTTAGAAATTTAATCTTCCGAATACTATAAAATTAGGGTAGTCAACGTTACAGACTATGGCTCATCGATTTCTCTAAATAAATAATTACTATAATAAATCTAGTATGTCTCAGCTCTACTTTATGAAAGGGAGCCATGTCAAAGAAGTAAGAACAAAGATGGTAATTTCCACAGAATATATTTTTTTTGCGTCCAGGACGAAACTAATCGTAAAAACAAATTATTGTGTGGAAATTACTGTTTGTTCTTACTTCTTTAGAATATGAATAATAATTTAAATTCGATAATAAATTTAACGAATAATATTTACATAAAATTTAACAAGCTTCGGCGATTGTGCGTATGGGAAATAAAAATTGCATAATTTTATGATGGAAACTGAGGTGACGAGGCTCGGATGTTCTGGCTACGTTTACCTAAAAAATAAGTTGCTTAGCTAAACATGATATCGAAGTTAATTTAATCCACCGTTCGGCGTAAAGTTCTTGCATTCGAAGAAAACTATTAAAATATCGAAATTTGTGGTTAATCCTATGGAAAATGTACTAAAATGAAAGACGTTTGAAATAGATACCTCCATGTTCACTCATTTCACTGAAGAAACATCACCATATACGGAAGAAAAGTCTTGCCTATATATATCACACGTGTTAATAACCCTAACGGAAAGTTGCAGAAAGTGGCTATCACGGTTTGAAAAATTGTCTTAAGATCTCGGCCGTCTTAGCGTCGATGGTAATAGGCCACTTGAGATTGATATTGCACGCAATTATCCAGCGTACCTCACCTCAGTGTATAAACTACCAATAGATAGAAGTTAAGGATTATTTATAGCATTGATCTCTCGTAGATTTCTCTGCTCAAGATCATTATCGCCTCCGCTTCACGAGCTGCGCACACAAATTCGTACCACGCGTGCCAAAATTTGCACTCGAGCGTTATTTCCCTGGCACGCCAAGAGGTTTACATTACAATGATTGAGAAAACATGGCTCCATCCCAGCTCTCGTAAGGGTCAGGGAACTTGAACTGAAAATATTCATAATTTAGAATTCGATCAACGTTTGCGTAACCTACTTTTCCCAAGTGGAAAAGTTTTCTATCCAAGTTACACACTTCTAGTAATCTGGTGTAAGAAGTTTGTTGGGATCTCCAACGTTCACCATCTCTCTTCGAATTCAAAAACTTGGTTGTTTTTCATATCTGGAAAAATACGGACGTTAGTTATCTACAGAATTGCCTGTTTACCGTACGGTACGGTAATACGTATTATCTTAATAAAAATAATGGCTTCTTGGTTATAGTTGTGTTGGAAAGACACTCAGGGAGTCGTACTTTTTCCGCAAGTATTTTTATTTAACAAAAATCAACACACGACCGTTGTCGACGAATTATCGTCTCTCTCCCACCAGAGGATCGAAACTTTGTCGACGAATTATCGTCTCTCTCCCACCAGAGGATCGAAACTGATCGAGTGTTGTTTTTTGCTAAATAAAAAAACTTGAAAAATTTACCATTTCCTGGGTCTTTCCATAATGGATTTCCTCAATACCACGTATGATTCTGTGAAGTTTATTAGAGTTGTGTTGTTTGTCATCTCTATTAAGTCATTAAAAGCTTATCTCCATTTTCTATGTTATCTCTCATTAGAGTCGCAAAAAAATTATTTTTTTGTTACATTTGTGAAGTAAATTTTAAGTTTTAGTAATTTTTGTAATATTTTACGATGAGATATCCTTTTTGAATTTAGCTACTCTAATTAATAAAATTCACCAAGTTAAAAATTCACAATAAAAATGAGTTATATTGCATTATTTTCACAAAATATTTTCCACTGAATAAATAATATCGTGTGAAATAAGTATTTAAGAAGGAGGAGTTTCACCTGATAGCAATTAATCTCTGTTAAGCACCCTCAGCATTAAGTTATTTTTCATGTATTAATGATCGCGTTATGTTTTGCTAGAACTCGTGTGCAAAATAAATTCGTAAATTACATAAAAAAATTTTATTTATGTAATTTGCGTAAATCTAGGTAATATCTCTCATAGAAAAGCCTTTCAGCTGCAAAAATTGATGCCATTTTCTTATCGAAAATAGTGTTGCGTTTACATTTTTCGTTCACCCTCCTTTGATTCACAATGGTGAAAATGTAGGAGTAACGTAATGTCATATTGAATTACTTTTGGGATCTATGGATTTTCAATTTAAGAATACAGTTTTGTTAAACGAGATGCAGTTTTGAATGTTTTGTTGATCACACGAATAATTCTATTAATATTACCGGATAATTATGCCTTAGAGTGATGTTTGTGGCTTCATTCATTAATTAAGGGTTGCACTGTAAACGTTTTCGCCTCAGTACAGTACATGCTGCTGGAACGAATGTTCTTAATTAATTATCTAGTATGAAATCAGTATGATAAAGTGTGACTTCGTAGAAAGCCATGGAACTGAAGAGAGTACGACATCAGGCATGAAATATACGTTTATATTTTAAGCCTGATTGTGTTAGTCCTCTAGCGAAACCAGTCGCCTACAATAAACGAATGGAAATTACAAGATTATGTACTCTCTTTAGTTATCTAATGCCTGATTATACGATAAGGCTTTTCTCCTAGTATAATTTTGTGCGATCTGTCTACCCTATCCCATTTGGATCACGCAATAGTACCTCTTCTGATAGCTAACGATTCTTTCACGAATCGATTCCACAAACTCAGGCTGTCGCACTTACAAGTTTTCGAATTCGTTTGCATCTCTTTTAATTGAACCGAAATTCCCTTTCAGAAAAATCATGTCATGAAAGCCTACAGGAAAATCGATGAAAGTTCATTTTCTCTACGCCTTTTCAGTTTTCCGCTAGACGCCGCTTATTTTCCATTAGGAGGTCTCGTAGGCGGGCAACCGCGGGTGAGATCGCTTTCGTACATGCTACCTATCTTCCCTTTTCAACTCCTGTTTAAAAAGCCACCGACTTTTCCTTCTCGTGACTTTTCCCCCATCTGAAAAGAGTCACGCAAGCTCACACGAATTTCCCTCCCGTGACACATACGGAAAACCTTGGCTAAGCCATCGTGAGATGAGGGTCGAATGCGGTGGTTGTCCGAGGCTTTTTCGGGAGGTGGCTTTTGCGTGGGAGGGCATTTCAGTGCCTGGGACAGGAAAAAATACCTCTTAAGCCTTCCCTCTCCTTTGTTTCCGTTCCAAAAGGGATTTTTGTTGCTCTTTCTGACTCTACCTTTCCATCCAGCGGCTTAGGTTGTAAGAATCTTCACTCTTTGTGTTTGCCCTTCCGTTGGTCACCGTTAAGGCTGATTTAAATACCGGGGATGAGAATTTTTTAACGATGCCTTTCCAATTATATTTCGGACTTGGTGTTTGATTCGTTTTTACAATTGAGTAAGCATCAGTAGCGCGTTAAGGGAAGGCAAGAGGACTTCCCTTTTGAGGATGCATATCTTTGTATTGGACGAGGAAGACATGCACAGATTTAAAATGTTAGGTTAATTTTTCCGTGCATTACTTTCAGGAAATTGAATGATTATTACTACATGTTTATAGTAACTAAAGTAAAATATCTTTTCGCTTCAAAATAAGAAAGTCTTAAAGCCAACTCTTTCTAAAACGTTCCAACGTTCTGAAAGGGTTGAGAAGGCATTTTTTGCTACCCCTGAAAACCCCGCTGTCCTGAATAACCTTTGCATAAACGTTAATTACTTAATTACTCTCTTCCTTCTGGGGAGTGTGAGGAAGTTTGCTCACTAAAGGCACTTAACTCGCCTTATGTTTTGCCTCTGTCAAGAAATATCGGCCAAAAGTGACCATGGAAGACGCCACCTTTTTAACAATAATTTCCAAAATTATTCCCGTGTGTCCAGATTCAGAAATTGTGATCCTTAAATCCGCAAATATACATTACTTCGTAAAATTTCTACAACCATGTTCCCATGAATTTACTATGGTTCGTCATTTTACTTATCCTCAAGCTTTTCGAGAATTACGCCGAGGTTAAAGTCAAAATTGATTTGAACCTGAATTTGGGAGTTTAAGGTTAATTTCAATGCGGAAATATTAATTAATGGAGAAGATTTGCTTTTAAATAACCTAAAGGTAAAAATATAATATAATTTACTGCTAAAATTTTGGTTTCGACCCACCCATGCATTTTAGGCTCTACAAGCTGTATTTCTTAGCGGCACTTAAGGAGATAAGCCTTCCTCGTATTATATTATTTCCGCTCTTGAGCCGGTGTTTTAACTGCCGGTGGTTTAACTGCTGCTAAACATCGGAAGAAATACTCGAAAAGAATTAAAGAGCCGAAAAGGACGTTGTATTTGAATCTCCATCGCATGTCATCCCTCAAATTAGAGTTATTGGCGGAGGATATTTCAATTACGGCTTTGCAATTGCTCAGCTCTTCAGTATGAAATCTTCCGTAAACCCATTCGGTGAGTCCAAAATGAGTTTTTTACACAATTTGTTTCGCCCTTTTCCCATACATGACCCTACGGGAAGGAGACATTTTCGATTACACCGTCTAATGGGTTTTCCACCCTCACCAGTTGGCCCAATTACCAAACGCTTCTTGAACACTGAATATTTCTATAGTTTGTGCGTTTTTTAATCGTTTAATACGCGGAAATATGCAGTAAAATTAATCAAATATACAGTATTATGTGTCGTATGCTGGAAAGCAGAAACCTAAAAATCTTGTCCCCTCTATTTTCTAATTTACATTGGAAGTTCTTTCGATGTGGGGGAATGAGTAAGTGCTTATTTATCCAAAGACCTCCACCCAATAGCTCGTTCGCTAATTTCGAATAAAAAATACCGAACTCAAGTTTTAGAGCCTTCTCAATTTTCTCAGATGGAGTTCCTTGGAAAAAGGCCTGTTTTATTGGGACATTTTAGTTGAATTCCAGAAATTGGTTCAGTCGCAACCGGTCGCCTTAGTGAATATAGTAATTGTGGTCTTTTCACATTGTAAAGCTATTCTACTTTTGATTCTATTAGTTATTATGAAAGAAGAAAGATTAAAAAATTGTTATATATAGTTGGTGCGAAACAATGCTGCAGGCTCTATTTCAGTTAAATTCTATCTGCCTGTGCCATAATCAAACAACATTATTAAAAAATAATTCGTAGAAAACGGGTAATGGTGATCTAGCGCAAGATGGTGCGAATTCAGGAAAAAATCCCAAGGAAGAATGGACTTGATAAAAGTCTGACAGGACCGGGAATCGAACCCGGGTGTCCCAATTGTCGGTCGGATAGATAGCTCAACAGACAGAGCACTCGACCGGCAATTGGGAGACCCGGGTTCGATTCCCGGTCCCGTCAGACTTTTTTCAAGTCCATTTTTCCTTGGGAAAAAATAATTCATTAAAGTAGAATCGAAAAAGTAAATTCCATGGATATGGCCGAAATATTGCGGATGTTAAATTTTATTCTGAAGGAAGGAAAGATGCATAATTTACCACACAATTTTTGAGACATAACGGTGGCAATGTAACGCCGAAATCTGTACTTTCCAGAATTAATAGTAATAGTAATCTTTAAAGTAAAGTCGATAGCTAAGATCATTTTGCATGTGAGTCTCCACCGGGAATCAAAACCGGAACCGCTTTCACCGAAGTGGAACGCGTTACCCACAAGGCTAACGGCTAGTCCTTCCGTTTACGTGGAAAAATCTTTTCTTCCTTCAGAAGAAACAAAAAACTGATCTAATAGATGTTTGGCAAGCGCATCTCGTTAAAATTTTACGAAAAGGTAGTTGCGGTAGGTAGATAATTTTAGGGCCCTAGGACCTACTCAATGGATGAAAGCCTACGATGGTAAATTCGATGTACAAATGCAACTAAGGTAAATTGGTCAAGAGCAAATTTTGTATCGTTAAGGGATATGGTTTGTAAGAAGATTCTTGGAAAATATTTATTTCTGGCCCTGTGAATCTCCCTGGTGATTGGCCTTGTTCATGTTTACCTCCTATAAATTATCATATCTCGCTACGCAGAGGAAAGTTGATGACATTCAAAGAAACTTATTATATTTCATCGTAATTATATCCGAAAGGGACTGACATAATTAGCTTTATCACTTTAGCCTTCGCGTAATAAATAAATTGTGGTGTTCACCCAGCCATACAATATATCATATTATACCTGCAAATGGAAACTTGAAGAATAGTGCAAGCGTGCCAATTGGGTTGCGGTCTGAGAAAAAGGGAGGTGCTGGAAAAATAAAAAACTTCATTGCATTGGCCTAGATGTATGTTGGCTTTATCGGCAGCGTTCTAATTGAACCTGACGCGGTCCACCGAAGTGGGGGCAATCGAAGACAATGCAGTAATAAGCTCCATCGTCCCTTCTCCTTTAACATTAAGGGATTGCTGGACATGGGGAGTTCTGTAGTATTGAATGAAACCCCCGATATGTGTGTCTCGAAATGGAATTTCGGGTCGTTCGCGGGATTTTCAGACTGTATTGAAATCATTAATGCTGTAAAAGTGACTTAAATAAACTTATTACCTCTGTCGTATGAATCAGCATTCATATGTTCTCACCCGTGTGACACAAACTCAGCAAATATTCGCGCTTTATCTTGTACTGATATTTGGCAGATGAACCTTTCTTTATTGATGAATTGAGATTTAATATTCTGTCCAATTGCTGCTTTTATAAGTTCTTGCGTACGATTTCCTATAAAATAGCAGTAAATTTCTTCTTTTACTAGCAACTTATTACATTAAACTGTTATATATTCCCTTCGTACAAAATTCATTTATCTTTTGGTTCAGAAAAAATGAATTCTTCGTTTTCTCTCGTCTCAATATTCTTCATGGCTATAATGACAAAATATATGCTTAGATATGTGTTGTTGAATAATGACATTGATTTTGGTCATTACTTATTTAATTATTTAATAGATTCACATGCATTGGTAGCACTATTTTAGAGTGAATTCCAAACAAAAAAGTACAACAAAGAAACAGTTATATACAGGAAAACATAACAAATTCAACACAAAAACTCAAACAACTAATAGGAGAACATATTTACAAAGTACAGAATTATTTACATAAACTATGTTTTAAACATACTTTTAAGAAAGTCATACGACAGTCTAAAATGGTCTATGGGGAGAGGGCTAGAGTTCAGAAGGTTAGGAAGTTGATATAGCAAGGAACGTTGTGCAAAAGACAACATAAATGTAGAAACTTGGAGAAGAGGTCTAGTTGCCCTCGGTAGAACATGATATTTGCATAGTGACAATAGTGCGGGAGGATCGAAGTGGTTTATGGAATGCTTCGAAAATTGTTATATATCATTTTTCTTCTCTTACCCAGGCCTTATCCACTTGTAGCAACCTCACTGAGGAAATGAGACTACCTCACTCCTCATCTAATCGCGTAAATTTGAAGTTTAAAAACTCATAAAATAAGTATAGTGTCGGCAATAGTTTGAAAATCATTGACCTGTCTAAAGCTCAAACTTCAATGCTTTGTTGGAAAGGAAGAAATTTAAGGGCGATTCCGCTGCATCGGAACAAACGTTAACAGTATCGTCCCTGCACACTCATTAAATCTCTCGCAAATGGAAAGAAATAATAGGGGATATATAACCAGGTCAGAGTTCCTCTGTTCCAGCAGTCTCCCCTCGAATGCATCCCCCCTCTTCAATTCATTCGCAACCCCTTCTCATTCTTCTGTTCCTTTGTCCCACCGACCGCTGCGCCCTCAAGCGACTCTATTCGCCTTTCCCATTCCCCTTGCGAGTTTCCTCTTCTACGCGCTCTAACTAGTCCTTCGGTTTGAAGGTTGCGGTCGTTGTTAAAAAAACAATAGATTTTAATGATAAATTCTCTTTCCTTTTGTCGGCCTTTCGTCGCCTAACTTCACGGACTTTCCACCTGACTGGAAGCGCTCGTCTGCGCAGCTGAAAAAATCTATTGTTACGAAGCGTGCGAAATTCATAATTGTTTATTCTGCGCAGTCACTCAGCTCGACGCGCTCGATATTTAAAATTTTTGTTATTCTTCCTAATTGGGTCCGCTTTGACCTAACGGTTGCTGGCGGCCGAGGTTGTTAAAAATCGTCTATCATTCGCTTGCAGGTGATAAATTGGTATTGAGTCGTATGATTAAAAATTTACGCTTCAGATGTTTTAGACGATAAAGTTAACCGATCACGGCTACGGTCCTACGGCTTATCTGTTGGCTTGAAATATATATCGACAATTTTTATCAAGTGGGGAAAAAATCTCGTTAAATATTTTGCATCTCCAAATCTGCATTTTTAATATTTGCTACGTATTTTTATTCCAAACAATTCCTTTTGCGCCAAAGAGCGCTATAATGAGTAAATTCGATGTTGTTAATGTGTTAAATCTCTAATCGAATCTCGATGCCAGTATTCCAAGGGTGGTGACGTATTAAACTGGAATAAAATCAATCGTTTTGGCTTTTTCTTCGAAATATTTCATACTGACATGACGAGTGTGAAATATCTTACTATAAGCTTAACAAGATGTATCTTTATAGATGATAAACAAGGACTGGCATGCTGTTTTAAGTAGTTTCGTTAATTTCTGTTCTCATATATCTAGCTAGTGAGAGAGAACGCTAGCTGATGAAGAATGACTTCCCAACCCATTACCCTAGCATAGTCATATGAATTCGGTGAATATCTCAGCATAAATTGTATATGCCAATTATTCAATTTCAGAAATGGTCCTCTTTTTACAAGTATTACTTAACAAAAGCCTTACAGATGTGAAGTTCAGTCAAGTATTGGCTTGGCTCTATGAAAGGGTAATTTTGATTTTGTTCCAAAACTTCCAAAACAAGACGAAAATTCCAGAATTCAGAAGTCAATCTATGCAGTAATCGATGTAAAAATTAAGAGTCCTCGAGGAATCGATTAGACTCGCAAGATGTCCCAAGTCTTTAATATTGCCTAACTTAAGAAAGGGACAAAATGATCCCTAAGGATTCTGAAATGTCAGTCTCATTTGCATAACTCTACGTGGCATTTCGAACTTCTCCGAAACCTTTAATGCTTGCGATGGGTCTATCTCTCTTTATTGAGCGGCGCAATAGATGGTGCTGCTACCGATTTGTCCACCTCACCTCCATCGCTGCTTATATGTATCCAACAGAGCATGTCGCTAAAGCAAAACCCTGACTCACAAAAGTTTGTTTGTCCATTTCAGGTTGCTTCGAAACAGCAGCGGGATCTCGAAACGATATAACGAAAAAGGTAAGAAAAGTTCAGCTCCTCTCAGTACATTATCGATTTCTTCTTTTCATAGAAAAGACTAAAGAGGAAGGATACCCCCTCACCTAAGACCCATCGTCATCTGTTGTCTCTGTCTGAATTAATGAAGCTAACCATCAAGTCTAAATAAATATAGTCTCTGGTATTCCTGGTTTCCCCGCCGAAATGTTATCAGTCTGCATTACCTAAGCTATTTACTTCGTTCCATTCCCTCATAAATGTTTACTTTATCTACGTTTTATTAACTTCTAAATCTCCAAGTACTGTATTTTTTCATATCAAAGGGAAAAAATATCATAGGTTGTAAAATTTTGAAAAAAAATCAGAGAATGTCAAAAGTAACGAGATTGGTAATTATTAACGTTTCTTTAGCTTAGTTTTGGTTTCTCTCAATGCGGCTCATAAATTTCGGTGATTAAATTAGCTGATTTCATCTTACTTCTTGTGGTTTAAGTGAGATATTCTGAAATAAATCCACATCTATTTCAATCGAATCTTAAATCCATTTTCCTTTATTAGTTATATTATGCATCATAATTATAATTATGGATTGTCATGGAAACGAAACGAAGGCAGTTATGATTTGGAACAAATTGCTGAATTTCTCAAGAATCAGTAATGAAATGTTAAAGTTAGTGATAGTTAGTTCTTACTTTCCTGTCAGTGAGGTAACTTGGAATTCTTATTTATCGATGTCTTCATGATTTTCCCTGACATAAAATTATATCTTGATGAACTTTTTGGGGACTCGCGTTTTCCCATGCTCCCTTTATTTAGCTTTGCACTAATTACGCCATTTCCAAAGTTTTGGATTCCTCTCTTCAAAGTGCTTAGAAGCTTTCACGCTACCTTACCTATACTTCTAATCCTCTCTCTTTTGTTAACCGGAAGATTCTTTTTTCCAATATTTAAGTGCGGTTATAGTTCAATAGCAGCGTGGTATTTTTTAATTTCAAACTTCTGTTTCCGTGGCGAAATTTTCTCTTTTAGTTTATTGTTACTCTAACTTATCGTTCTGTGGCAATCATATAGATGGGCTGACAAACATTCGCGAAAAGTCTCGCATTCGTTGTATTAATTTATATAAGAAAAGTTTCTTATTTGTTCCTGGTGGTATTTTAGCATTTATATCCTAGGTAAATAGATCTTACGGATAAAAACTGCGAAATTAACCTTAAAATATTGGTACATACGTCACACGCAATCTGTTTTTCCTCTCACGCTTTTCCTTTAATGTGGGTAGTGGTAGCTATCAGACTTCGAATCAAAAACTTTCCCTTTAAATAAGGATATTTATACCTGATTTTTTTCGGATATTATGATGTAGTCATACAAGAGTCAGTAATGGTAATGTACTCCCAGTCGAGAGAAAAGAATTATAAGTTCGTATGATTACATAGCGGCACTAAACAGCTGATGGTGCCCATTGGGTTGCTCTGGGTGGCTCGGTTGTGGACGATCACTTTCAGCGTGAATCTCGTCCCTTTGGGACACCCTTTGACAGTAGAACCACTCGAATCGATGGGCGAGATACGAGGAAGACTCCAGAGACGCATAGGCAGAGATTTTCCAGAGTCGCGCCCTCATGCTTCGCAGTCTTTATCGCCTCCGCCATGTCCTTCCCATCCTCCGCTGCTTTTTTATCTTTTCGCGTCCCTTCTTCCTTCAAGTGGGACCTTTTCGTTTCATCTCAACCCTACACTCCAAATCTCCGGAGTCGTCTTCTTTTTGATCAGTCAAGAGCCACTGCATTGCGGCCGACGCAAGCACTTCCGCGGTGCTTTCCAAGAGGACCGACTTCGACTCCATGAATGTCTTTGTAAGGTTACTATGGACGTTGCCATAGCCAAAAAACGAAGGCCTGACCCATGAAACACTCGGAAAAAACACTCGTTTTTGGTCCCGTTTTTTAATGTACTGTACTTAAAAAGGACCTCTAAAGTTGATTTTAGGGCCTGGTACCAATACTAGTATAATACTAGGCCTAAAACTTATTTTTCGAGGGTTTCGTGGGTCTTATGTTCCATTGGACGTTACAGCATGCCATCTTACTCAGGTTTAATAGGAATAATCGTAATGTTAGCTGAGCTCAATCTTCAGGATTCCTCTTCTTAAATTTAGAGTTAATTTATACTTACATTTATCATTAACCTAGTTAAAATTTGTTTGTCGCGTATAAGTGTTGCTTTTATTATGTGAAGTGCACGCTTTCCTGGAACTTGATAGCCAGAAGAATCTCGCCTTCCTAACTTTTTCAGCTATCGTACACTACCGAATTGTACAACGGAGCAGAAGCTTTTCAAGTATCCCTCCCCGTTCAAAGTCGATGAGAATTTTCCTTGTGAAAACGCTCAAAACAAGAGAAAGTTCCATAATTTTCACAACATAAAATGTCGTCATCCCACGAATATCTTGTAACTTTTTGTATTTCTGCCAATGCGTCAAAGTATTATCAGTGCAAGGAAGAAAGTTTCTTAAAAATATATCATGATATTTATTCTGCAGTTTATGCATCTTCTAATTTCTCATTCAGAAATTTCAAGAGGTTTGGGTGCCTTCTCTTTTGTAGAAAGAATAATTCCTTGAAGGTTAAGGAATAAAGCAACCTTCATTTATAAGTTGATCTATTCTTATTTAAAATTCTGAACTCTGATTTTCTGAAGGCAACACGATTCGAAAAACAAGCAAAGTCAGAATGTTGGAAACTCATCGTACTCTTCATTCTAATTACTCGAGCTGAAAAATTCTTCTGCTAAAGTCAGTATACTTATAGAATGTCAAGTTTTTGTAAAAAATTTTTATTTCTCTGAAAATTCATCTGCCCGAAGATGCACGAAAGCCAAAATGTCTGAATGTTAAATTACAATGAAGTGGCAATGCTCATAAGGTCGCTCCCTCTCCCCTTTTCTCGAAAATGCCAAGTTAATGAAGCTGTGGACTTAGGCAAGTTCAGAATAAAAGCTTCCGCTAGCGATTGAAACTCGGGGAACATAAGATATCTATCTTATTTCATTTGCATCAAATTTCATCTAACTTTTCCACTTCCCCGTTGAGTAGTATGTTAAATACTCATCGGCGACGTTTAAGTTTTCAACAACAGTTTTTATTTCAAAAATTTGATTCTGGGCAGTGATTTGAATGTGAACAATAAAAGAGGTAATTTGTGCGATGCCCTCTCATACGCACCTTACTCCCATCTTTAGGGACGATATAAGGTATTACTTCACCCCTATTGATGAAAATGTTTAAAATTTGCCGTCAGAATCCATGATGTTAAACTGCAATTTTCATTGAAATATCATAAAGTAATCATTGATTCTGTTAGTTCAGTATGAAAGACAGTTTACATCAGTTGTGCTTCTGTTCGTCTAAATTAACTCCTGAAGCTAAAACCAGCATTAGTTGTACATTATTCTCTCAATTTACCGATGCTCATACCTTCGAATGCATAATTCGATCTCACCCTATTTCTACCAGCTTCCTAATGAACATTAAAACTGAAGTTGACGTTTGAATTGCGAGGATGTATAATGAAATGATTTCCGTAATATAGGTGCTCTTTAAGAAAGGAGTTAAAACCGCCCACTTGCTCCAGATCATTCATCAGATAAAAGTATCTTTTTGATGAATAGGTGCATCAACGGCTGCTTTCCCTTCTTATTTAGGTTAATTTAAGGTTTCGGATATCCTAAATAGTGTATAAGCCCTCCATCGCCAGAGGCGAAAAAAAGCGGAATGCAGCGAACTCAGCGCGAGTCCTCAAAACTCAATTCTTTTCAGCGCATTTTCTGCCTCCCCGGTTCGTGATGCAGATAAGACCTTTCTCTCGTGCACTTCCTCCGAAACAACGCTTAAAAAATGACGTTTCCTTTCAGGAAAAAAGACTAGTCTAGTGAGATCACTCATCGTCGTTGAAAAATCTCGTTCTTTCACGTCGCGTCGCAGAAATTTCTTTTTCTTCCCATTTTCTAAGAGCTATGAGTATGAAAGAGTTTGGAAGGGGAAGGAATGGTTTCGGGGCAAGGATAAGAGGTGGAGGTGGGAGTCAAAAGGGGCAATGACGGTAATGGAGTAAAGAAAAGACGTGGTGGGTGCGATTGTTCCCGTAGGGCGTGGTCCCACTTCGAACTCCTAAAAATGGCGAGTTTCGGTCTTCCGCTGTTTCCCGTTTCACGTACGGAGGAGGGAGCCACATCCATAATTCATCTTCGGCTCATTAGTTTGGGTCCATGTTTGTCACGCCGTCAAAGGCGCGCTCTGCTGTGTACCTTCCGTAGTTTCTACACCCACTTGCCGAAGGTTTTGACATGTCGGAAGTAATGTGAATGTATGTAGAAAGGATTCCCTTAGACGAAATTGGTGCCCGTTATTGGGCTACTCTCTGCTGGGAGCGCGTTTTTCTTTAGACGACAGAAATATCCTTTTTATCTAAAAACATCAGCTCTTTCTTGCTTTAACTATAGAGAACGATTATTATTTTTTTACTTTCCGCTTTCCGCTTACATTTTAGCCTCTTTTGTCAGTAGAAAAGACCACCTTCAAGCAGTTTCTAAAATGGATTTATTACTAGCTCACAGGAAACTTTTGCAGTCGCTTATCTTGTAGACATTGTATTGTGCTTTTATAAAAATCCACTTTTGCGTCCAACTATCTCGATCCCTTCAATAATCCGAAATATTTAAAATACTTAATGGTATCATGTTTGAGATAAATACAGAACTGATTTTTCTTAAATTTTTATTTTGTCGATTACTTTTTTTTGTGATCCGCTAGGGAGTAATTTGTCTCTCTGCATCAACATTGCCATGTGAAGTATTTTCGCAGAACCAACTGTTCTTCTAAAGGAAATTCGGAATTTGTTAGAAAGGAAAGTTGATGTACCTAATTATTGTAAAATATGAAGAAATACTGTGAATAAACGAAGCAAACCTTCATTTACGGTTGGCATAATTTACACTGCTCGGAAATTTCTAAACATAGGAAGAATCGACAGAAATTAAATTAACTTAAAAATTTAACTAAAAATGGCATTTATGGCGTAATATACAAATTAGCCTCTTTCAAAATTAGCTATGAAAATTTCTCATGTCTGAGTGGTAGGAAGCTCCTTGTTAAGCTCTGACTTGTCGGTCGACTAAAAAATGAGGAAATTATTTCTTACTTGATATTTTATGCGGTTTCCTCTGGTTTTACGAATTTTCCGATCTTTTCTGGACACTACTTTTTTACGTTCACTGTCCGAAAAGGACGCGAGAAAGTTGAGGAAAAGTTTCGCGCGGGAAATTCATTACTTTCCGCTCAAAAGTTAGTTCTCCTTAAAATAATGATAAACCCCAAGCGAAGAGGAGATAGTAGCAAAACATCTATTGTGATGCTAATCAAGCGAAGTTCCGAAAAAGCTTTTCTCTGAAGATTGTGAAAGCGTTTCACGAACATCTCTGGCGCAGTGGAATCCGAAAATTGGGAAATTTAGGTATCTAAACGTTGAATTTTAATTAAAGAATCATTAGAAAACAAATCATGGAATTCCTTGTTATCTGTCAAGTTTTCCTGTTAATCATATCAACAGAATCTTATAATCTTGTTTCCATATCCGGCTAATTAATGGCATGCTTATCTAGATAACTTTCAAATACAACTTGTTATAGCTAATCTCCATGAGTAAATTATTTCTCTACAGCTAACCTAGTTTGCTGACATTCTTAGTCATTCTATTCGATTACAATCTCTGCAGTTCATTAGCTTTCCAGTAACTGTTTCTTTTAAGGTTTATATCTGATGCACTGAATCTGTAACGGTTTTCCTTAGCTAGAGAAATGATATTCAAAGAAATGTATTAATCCGCTGAAACTTTCTGTACTGATGCGGATATCTGTGAAATGAAGCCTTTATGCATTCTAAACGAAACGGTATTGAACAGATATCTAAATGGACGCTTTTTAAAAATGTGCTCTTTGAATTCCCTTAGAAACTAAACTATTTGAAGATAGTTCTGTTCAAGTAATGTGGCTTGATGTGCAGTCTCGTTTCAGCAGGAAATCTTTTCAAATTCGTTGAATATTTTAGGCCTCTAAAGTTGTTGCGGGTTATAATCTTTCTTTTTCGTCAATCGATCTTTTTCCTTATTAAAGAAAATAACAAAATATTGACCTCTGTAGCCTAACTACCTCGACTTATTTTCTAAAATATATTCAAAAATCCAGTTTTTGGAGTAAACAGAGTTCTGTACCTGAGATATTAAATTTCACCAATTGAAGGGTTTCAGACAGACTCATTTTTTGCAAATAGACTGTTCGATATTATCACATACGCCGAGGGATGTTATCCGTCGAATGCCGAAGAGGAAACGCCACCGTCGGCTTCTTTTGTTTTTTTTCCACTCCATCCTTTCACACAGGCGATTCCAACGTTACGCTTCCACAGTCTCGGAGATCTCGCAATCTATTTCCCTCTCACCCTCTCTCCCACGCCTTCTGATAATCTTTCATTCCCTCCCTTTCCCATACCGAAACTTTCCTTTCCACTCAGTACCAGGCGACGTATTTTTTTTCCAAAAATTGAACTCCTACGTGAAGACGGTTATCGAAGAATCGGCAGTATCTCAGACACCCATTCCTTCCTTATTGTTCGCAATTCGGAACATTTTCGTCTCTTTAGCCGATGCTCCTGGTTTCATCGTATAATTTTTCAATCTGTTTTCCTTTGAACTCTATAAAATCTTTCATATCTATATTGCGTGCCTTGCAGTGTTTGTTCATTTTACAATTGAGTTTTTATGGAAACAATGTTGCGAGAAAGCAAGTTCACTAAACGAAGGAGATTCACGGCGGAGCATCCTTCCCTTATGTTGTTAAAACCAGGTAGAGATGCTTGCTTCTTCATCTTATGTAACATCAATGTTTTTAATTTATTTTCGTCACGAGGAAGCGCGAAGATTTAAGTCTTTCAAACTATTAAGTTATTTGCACTGTTCTCTTTAGTCGTATTTAAACAGCAGGAAATTAGCATGTATTAGACGACAGGATGTTTATGATTGAATGCTTCAATTTAATATGCCTTATCCTGGTGTTTGAGCTAGGGAATGTGCTTGCATTGGAAATGCTTTGCCAGGTGGCCCGTGAAAGGATCGATTAATATATTAAGGATTAATTAATAATAATGTAAAATAAAAGGCGATATCAGACATTTTCTCTTATTGTTAGTTTATATACATTGATGAAATATCAAGGAGAAGTTTCTTACACTACTTTACTCCTTTCAAATATATACCTTAGTTACGGTATAACGCATCTGTATTCCGTAGAGTTTCTGTTTCTCTGACATACGTAGTTTTTCTTTATTTCCAGAGTTTAAATTTAAACACACTATTCTTTTGTCCAAGCCTTCTGTATTATTGTACTCAAAAGCTGGTTTTATTTTTGTTTGTATTGTGCTTAAGATTATGTAATAAACTTTTCGTTAGATTTTATTTTTTTTATGGTCTCGTGATCTATTTGAACACACAGCATTATTTTATTTATGAAAGATTATTGAGAATTAGCCATGAAAATTTACATAATCGGAAATTTTCCATGAAATATACCTTTTCTTATTAATGTAGTGAAAGCTAGTATTTGTGATTTCATGGAATAAAGAAATTTAACTCTGCCTAATTTTACCTAAGCGAAAGGTGAAGATAAAAAGTCCGAACAAATTCCTACGGAAAGTTGAAACACATTTTTCTTTTAAAAGTATACCCGTTCCTATTTTCCGCAATTTTCTGTTTTTAAAATAAGTTTATATGGTTATTTAATTTACTTTTACTATTCAGACTCCTTGGGCGTCTCGCATGGAATCGCTCTTTTCAATTTTCTCTCCGCGTTTTCAATATTCCCCCTTTCGTCAGGAGCACGTACCTCTCTTTAGCCTTTCTCCGGTGTAGAAAGTGGGTCGAGCATGCGAAGGTCGAGAAAGGAAATGGCGAAAAGGGATTGAAGAAAGGGAAAGAGAGCTTTTTATGGTCGCATTCGGGGAAAATCTCTTTTCTTATCTTACGGCGCTGAAAAAGGCGCCATTACCCTAAAGAAAACATGCTACCTGGAAGCTCTCATGGAAAAATGAGACGTTGTGATATTATTCCGATGAGATAGTTGGAGCCAACGCCTCGTACAGATGTAATTTTGTAAATTAAACTTACCTTCTCTGGATTATATCTCGAGGGTTGAAAAATACGGATTTTCCCTTTCATTCCGTTGGTTGGATAACATACAAATATAATTCGTGCTAACTGGTGTTGAAATTTTATTACGAGGTATGCATATCAACTTTCTGGGCAGATTATTCTGAGTTCTTGTTTTTTTTAACACATTTTACGAAATGAGATTAGCTTGCCAGCAATGGTACCAAACTATAGCGTGAAAATTTATTTATATTAATACCTCGCGATGGAATTAGTCTCGTTAATAGGGAATTATTAATTTATGGATGTCATATGAACTCCTTCCAAGGTTTAAAATTTTTACTAAAAAATCATACAAGATTGCGCCGTAAGGTTTCCAGGAGCTGGAAAGATTCTCTCGCGTGGTTTTTCGGTCATGTGTGCTATAAGTTCGCGTTCCGGTCATGAAGTAAATGAATTTATCGATTGATTTAAAATTTGAAAGAATATTATCTCATCTTTCGTGACAAGAAAGGGAAGGGATTTTTTACGCATTAGTAAATAATTTTCTTTTAAGTTACTTACTATCCTTGAATCCTTCCTGCGTTCAATAAAGTACAGGAAATATTTAAAAGTGCTACTTTCACAAAAATGCATGTCCATCTTGTATCTCCACCCTATAACGTTTCTTGCAAATAAAGACCACCTAGAGTTGCTCATAAGGACCCTTATGGACAACAAGACACGGTGAAGGATATTTGTGATTGGCCCTCTCGGTGATTTTTTAAAAACTAATATGGGCTGTGTATGGATGGACGTTTTTGATGAAATCATACAATCTCCTGCTACTTAAAAGACAAACATTATCGGAAATCATATCTCTCACTTCTGGAGGAGATGCATTACGTGGAAAATAACTTCAAAAGTAACCTCCATTGATAAGTGTGGGACGAAATTTTCAGTAATTATGTAACAGGTGCAAATAATGTTGTGAATTCTGTTTCAGATTCAGAATTGTCATGTTTTGGTATTACCGTATTGTTATTCTAACGCACTCAACAGATAGTTATTTATAATTCAGGTTAAAAGATACCTTTAAAATATACCCAAGGATGCATCCTTGGACCCCCATGGTTATTATGGATGAGGTTACTTTTACGGGGCCACCGTCCTTCTTGAGATTATGGGCTTATTAGTAATTCAGAAGTGCAAACCGCATCCAAGGAAGAATTATTAGGCATGATATGAATGAATTTGAATGAGACGAATCTTCATTGATAAAAAAACAAGTAAATCGGGCTTACGCAACAGTATAGTAAATATGAATGCTAGTAAACTGTTTCTAAAGGTTTCAATACCCTTATTTTCATGGAAGGTAGCATGGAAGTAACAAATTTATGTTTCAATTCGTTTCTCGAGGAAGTGAATGTATTTGTTTATGGCTGCAAATCGTATCCTCAATTTGGTCTTTTCCTCAGCTCGTGGGCGGCGGTGGCATTCTTCGCCGTTCCTTCGCGCATAATCCAACCCTCGCACGTTCTCCACGACCCTGCGAGAGGGGCGTTGCCATGGATACATGGGTAATGAAGGGTAGGTGAGACGTGATAGCTCACCTCCGTCTCTCCTATGCTTCTATTCCTTCTTCCTCCATTCTCGCTTTCTCACTCATACGCCGAACCATGTGTTAAACTATATTTTTCGTTGCTCCCTTCAGTTGCAGCGTAAATCACACGAGGTACGATATTGGAAACTCGCCTATTCCACGGGGGTATAAATCAATCATTTCTGACCTCCGTTCGTGTAGGAGCTGTTTGATGTCAAACAAGAAAAATACCGGTGTGCGATATTACGAAATGATGGGCATCTTTTCTCAATCGACATTTTTCTATCCCCGTATGCCAAGCGCCGATGTTTTCTCTCTTCGGCATACTGCCTGTTTCCTCCGTGGGATTATTTCGTTTATTATTAATCCTACTTCGGATTCGTTTTGTTTTGTGTTCATTTTAGCTGGTGGAGAGAGTATTGGTCAGCTAGAAATTCTTCTCATATTTCTTACAACGTGTTTCTGATTCCTATTTGTTTTTCAAACCTTGAACAAGGTGGGGTCCATAGTTTGTGTGGGCCAATTCGCTCCCCTTTATCTGAAGAAAAATGTTTTCTAAAAAATGTTCTAAAATATTTTAAATGAATAACGTAAATTTTTAATTGAATATCTTTAATTAAATCGATATTCGATGCTTGAAAGCGGAATAATTTCGTTTCGGTTGGTTATCATATCGCTGTAATGGAGCCATTTCTTTCGATTTCCCGATCAATTTATTGAAAAGATATGAGAAATTAAAAGTTAGTAATGCCCTGTTTATTATGTGAGTTGTACCCGAAGAATTAACACGTCCTTAATGATATCATATTTATTCTCTCAGTTTCGATTTAACGTAAATTATTTATTTTCTTTGAGGAAGAGCATTTCTTTCCTCTACAACATCCAACATCTGTTATTTTTATTTACTCCTTTGATCTTGTAGTTTGCTTACGTCAGTAAAGTCCGTTGAATTCTCAAATATTTGGGTTTGACAATAATTTCTGTAAATTTATCAGGAGAGGAAAATTGATTCCCTTCAATTTTTCGCTAGTCAAAAAAATTCTTCTCTATCCGCAATGCTGAACTCTTCGAGCGCAATTTAAATTTTAAGAAGAAAAACTTAATGTCAGTCACCATTGTCTCTATATTTCTCGTGTAGGCAATAAATTCCCATGTATCTTTCCCCTGTGAAAATAGATAATAAAACTTTAAAGTAGATCACGAATCCAAATTCAATATATTAACTCTCTCAAGTTTAGAGACCTCTTCGTATTACTGTATTGTCGATGGATTCGCACAAAAATATCTCAGATTAATTTCGAAGCACTTGGGTTATATTAACCTTACTCCCTTTTTATCTTAGCGTAAACATGCTCTTTTATTAACTGAGAAATTTTCTCTTCAACTTGCCATTTTCAACTTTCCCTCGTGGTTCATTTTCCCTTCGCTTATAAATTATCTCCATGAACGATACTAAATTCGAATGGTTTCTCCGATTCTGGTATAGGTACACGCCTTCTCAGCCTCGTCCCAATAAAGCTGACGACTTCTTTTCTCTCCTTATATGTCATTTATCGTCCGGTTTACGCTTCGAGGATTTCCTTTCCCTTCTCAATCGCTGAGGAGGGCGGTTTTCATCAGGTAGTGAAAATCCCAGATGAAACTTTTTCGTTTTCATCATAAGATCGCCTTCTATTTCTCTGACGAGTCGACTAGGCGTTGTACGTATTTATTCGCAGACCTAGGTAAGCTAAATAGTCACTTTTTCTTTTAATATTTGTTTATTTTATCACTTAGACCTTTCTGGGTGCATTCAATATATTTATAGTATCGGAACTTCAAGCTTAGGAGATGGAAAGGAGATAATATTTATAAGTATTTTTTCTTTTACTCTTGTCATGCTTTTGTTGCTCTCTATTAATGGTTGGCACTGCAATAAAATTTCGGCGTTATAGTTGTGCCGTTAGTTCTGATGACTTAATGGGAAAATATGTAAGTACCGTATATTATATAATGTCATTTTTTAAATCCTTATAAAATTTCATCTCAAATTTAAGCTTTGTGTTAGATATTTACTTTGAGATTACATTTTATTTTGTTTGGTCGGTGGAGATGACCCAAGGTTTTCATTTAAAGGCCTAATTAAAATAATATTGTAGTCATTTCAGTGTTACGAGCATAAATATTGAAAAGTCGTCATCGAGTCTTCGAAATTGCAACTTATTTACGTTTTCACTCCTCGTTTGCTTTTCAATTTTTACAGGTATCTCATTAAAATAAGAGGAAGGCAGGAATGTACTTTTTGTAAGGAAAAGTACATCCTGTCTTCCTTTTATTTTAATGTGATGGAGTTCCACAAAACTACGCCTTCCTCCATGGAATTTATTTACTGCTATCACCTGTTTCTTGTGAACCATCCTCGGTCTACCTTCAGTAGTTTCTGTTGTCTACTTAGTTCTACTTCTTCAATATTGGTGTCTGCAACACGTACTATAGCAAACGTTGGCAATTGACGTTTTTTTGCTTATGAGTATAATCTTAGGCGTTAAAGTAAATCGGCTAAGGAAAAGCAAGGATTTGCAATTTTCTAATCTATTTTCAATTGATTCTTGTTTAATTCATCATGATGTGCTACTAGAGTGGTGAAGTAAAGTATTTTAATGCCTTATTTATGCATTTACGATACACTCTCTAGCAGAGAGAACATTGTTTCACTCCAGGTGTATTTTCCTATTTCGTGATTAATTCCTCTACAAAGAATAGCTGTTTAGGGTAATTTTGGATAGGAAGTCATACACATGGAAAAACCCAGAAGGTAGGAAAGTCAAGTACATATATTCTTAAAGTCGGGGTGAGACTACTCCCCGAGATAGCACAATTGCTACGAGTAGCGGAAGACTTGGGTTCGAGTCCCAGTCACGAATGGCGTTTAACTTTCGTTTATTCCTTGAATTATATCTTCGTTTGTCCATCTAATATTTTTTTAGGAAAAGGATTTCCCTTTCATTTGGATAGTACGCCAATTCTGGTAGAATTAGGAGGTCCCTCTATATTGTGGGAGGTCAACTTATTGCCTGCTGCGATCGACTTTTATACTAAACTTTCTTCCGCTGCCGACTTGGTAATAATGTACATAATTTCTGATAGTATTAGGAATACCAATCAGGTAGCTAGTTGGCTGGTTCGGTATTTTCACTCCCACTGCCATACACGAAACCGGCTTGCGGGGTACTAATGTAAATGCGAGAAACAAATTCTGGTATTTACAGAAACCAAAATGATTTCCAAACCTTTTTCTCTATTTTTTAAATATACGGAACACTATAATTAATTAAACGTAGACTCGTAGTTAAATAATTGAAGTTATAAAAGTTATTTCTAAATAAAGAATCTTCTCGATGACAAGACGCTATCAATTGAATATCCCCCGACGACCGACTACCCCTGTTCTAATTTAATCGTTTTAACGCAAACAACCCTAGAATTGTGAGTTTTTTAGTTGTTCATATCACGGCCTTTAGACTCAAATGACAACGGGCACTGTACTTCGTAAAATCGCATCCAAAACGAGATAGGCGTCTTCCAAACTGCCCCTTAGTTTATCCGATTCGAAGTGTACGTATTTGGTGCGGAAAGAGGGAGGAAAGTGGTGCAAAAATGGAAGGAATCGAACGCTTGGCTCCCTTCCAGAAGTAAGGACGTGACTTCAATCCAGTTAAGGAGTTCGCGGGGATGCGCTCTATCCTTCTGCACTCGCTTTCTCGCGTCCGCACTCTCACCATAACTTTGCATCTTCGCATCCAGAGGAATAACGAGTTATCCCCACGCGCGCTCAGTAGCACGTACCTTCGGCCGTATTTGGAGGCGAGAGTGCATCTGCTGCAGAAATGCATGCGGACGGAGAAATCCGATGCGACGGAGATGCTAAAATTGAATCTGTATTTCTGCTCGGTGTCATACCGTGAGCGCTGGGCGCGAGATGAGAGAAGGAATTGGACCGAGAGAAAATATTCCGATATCGGAGATAATAAGACGAATCGATCCTTCGTCGTCGAGTATCGAAAGGCTCACATCGGATTCGATATTTTATCTTTTCGCGGATTCAGGTCATGTTTTGTCACAGATTGTCCACTGCGTTCCATTGAGTTCTTTTTGGTCTTCTAATTTGTTCAGGGTAACTTCGGGGCTTCGGTACCGTGGAAGAATTAAACTAAATTATACTTCATTTACCGGTGTTTTGTTGATAAATGCAATTTTAAGGCGTAATTTGGCCTTTATCTAACGACCTTTTAAAATAACTATATAATGAAATCAAAAATAACTTCCTCGTGCTTGTTAGTATATTGATTGATAATATTTGTTTTGTTTGTTGATTGTATTATTTTATTCTTTTTTAAAATAATTCCAATATTTTTAATTTCTCCATGAAAACAAGTGAAAGCGGTATGAGTAGGCATATTTTTAAAAATTTGGATGTTCCTTAATACGTTAAATAACTTATTAAGAATAAAATTGAAGCTTTATAGAATTTTGAGGATAAATTTTTCTACCAGTCAATAATTAATACCTGCTGTTAATAATTAATGCTGGTTCAAGGGCATTGGACATACATACACATAGGGTATTCTTCCACTTATATGTACCTTTTCCTCAGCTAATATTTTGGTTCAGTGAGGAAATGATGGGCCTTTAAGGATATTCCTCAGCAACAGCCATCATCTTGTCAAGTAAATCTCAAACAGTCTCCAAAGCTTTTGTTAGCTGGTGGTATACGTTTTGAGGATCCAACTTGGGGCTGATGACGGGCTGAAGACAGGCTGATGAAAGTGATAGACTGAATTCTTCAGTATATTTCGATTCGGTCTCCAATCAGATGCGCTAAATAGATTCTTTTAAAACCTATTCGTCTATCAACCGTTCCGGAATCGCTTTCCTGTTAATTGAGTCATTAGGCTAGGAAGAATATCCGTAGTTGATGGACTCCCAGAATATGCTGCATCTTGAGCAGGAATGCCTTTTTTCTTTTGGTTCCTTATCACTTAGCATCCACTCCTGCTTTCGTTGTCGCTGAGGGGGGTTCCAATCTTGTCCGTTTTATGTGGAAGGGAAAGGGAGACACTCGTGGACGTCGGCGAAAAGAGCGAACGAGGGAGGGAAGAAAAGCATTGGCTGAGGGGTAGTAAGAGGGAATTCCCAAAGAGCCGTAAAAGAACCCTCCCCCGCAGGAAACAAGGCAATAACTGTTATTTATGAGTTGGTATTTCTGCTCTCTTCGAGCGTTTCCGTATACCAGCATTCTAATGTAACATTTCTCTTCCCCCTTAATTCGCATATCCTCTCAATATACACGCAAAGCGGAAGGTTCTTTCTGTTATTTCCGCTTTACTCTTCCATCCGTTCGTTCGATCAATTTTATACCAGTATATAAATGTTTGAAATTTCCAAGCTTTCAAATCCCTCCATTGGAGCTAATATTTTCCCTACGAAATTGAAAGCGGCTGATTTGCATTTTGGGTAAAATTTGTCCTTCGAGTTTTTGGCCGCTTAATTTTCCTCCGGACATGGATTCAAAGGGCTTTTATTGGATATTGCCAATGAATTTCTACTATCCCAGCTTTATTTTGCATGAGTTTCGCACGTTAATCGTGGGAATATTTTCAGAATACCTTATATTTTATGTAGTGTTCTTGGGCTCAGATATTGAATTTGAATACTTTTATGAGCATGGACTTAGAAAGTTTTCGTGTGCGCGTTTTCTTTTTTAGAAGCAGTGCCTTGTAAATCGCGTAAGTTGAGGCCAAGGCTCTAGGGGAAAAAATTGTCTTGCGTCCCAAATCTTTTCTTGCAAATCAGCTGAATATTTTAAACAATAATGTATGTGCATGAATTGATCATTCGCCCTGTTACCTTATGCTGTAACCTATTTCTGTTTCGCAATTTTTTTTTTCTTTTATGAAGTCAATGAAGGTCTCTTATACTAAGTCATGGCCTTTAGGCCATTGTTTATCTCAGTAAACTTATTTGTGTCCACGTCGTAGTCGAGAATGCATTAAATCGCCGTGAAAAAGTTTTCCGGAGTCTAAGGTTAATTTATAACTGTTGCGTGAGGTCCTTCGTTTTCGGAATAAATTACGGAGAACAACTACCTTCAGAAGTCTCAAATAAATGCGTTATATTGCTATAAATACACTGTATGTAATTCACGTTCGAGAAATAAATGCGGATTTTTCTTTTAATTGTAGTAGGTATCTTGTAGTAAGCTATCTACAATTAAAAGTACTAGATGACTAATGTTACTAACTTGTGTTGTCACCAAAATGAAATTTTAGATGGTCAGTTATTTAGTGAATTATGATGTTGGTTTTATTTTTGTTTCCGTCGCTATAGCCACAAAATTAATTTATTATGTCCTTTAATATTAATAGTAAAGTAACCCTCGTGAAATATTTTTCCGATATACCTAATATTAATATCATGGGAGTAGATGTAGTTTGTATGTAAAATTTAGTGTAATATATGTAATAGTTTAACATCATTATTTCAGACGCAGTAATGTAACTTGACGCATTTTTAAATCACCATTATATATTCAATATTTGATAAGTATATTAATGTATAATGTTGTTTCTTGGAGAAGCTTCCCGGATGTCGAGCTTAGAGAAATTTCATAAGCTGTTCAATGAATGGATCTTAATATATTTTTTGTAAACGAATAAGAACTATTTCAATAATGACTTTCGAAGATCGTAGAGACGAAATTTTAAATATTGAGAATATAGGTATTTATCATAATCATCCTTTTATTCTTAAAATGCGTAGTATACGCGGTGAACAATTTTTATTTTATTGTACTATTTACCTACATGCGATTTGGTAGTACTTTATTTATACCGAATTGGCCGGTCTCGTAAATCACAAGCGTCTCATCAAATCCCAATTAGGTACCTTGTATTCGATCGTTCTAGATAACTTAAAGATGCTCCTCATGTATCGTGTAAATGCAAATTCAAGGCATGCCCACGACACAACACGGGATTCAAACCAATGAGCAGTACCACCCTGTTTACCATCTTATCAGAAGCGGCTCGTCCAATGAAGACGTGAACCAATCTTATGCAGAACAACGTGCGTGCATGACACATCGCGTAAACTCTGAAACTTCCATGTAGACCTTTTGTTTGCTCATTTTCATGCCTCGTTCTGCCTATAAGCCCCCCCCCCCCAATGCGACAGGGAAACTTAACCAACTAGGAGTAATTTGCACTGAAGTGGCCCCATCGTCCGTGACTTAGCGTGCGGCCGTGGATTTAACGAGCGTGCCGCCCCAAACCCTTACGGAAGGCACTCCGCCAACACCCCCCTATACCTCCCATGGTTCTTAGTTTTTATCAACTAGAGAGGGTGCGGGAAATTGGGGAGGAAATTAATTAGAGGAGAGGCAGAAAGGGGTGAAGAGTGCATTGAGTCATCAGGCGCAAAGTGCGTTCTGGGAGTGAAGGTTCTCGGGGTTCGGAGAGTGCCTATGTTTGGAGAGCGAAATGGTTCGGTTTTTTTAGGAGGGAGTGTGGGGAAGCGTCAACCCCGAGGTATGGGTGAGCTGTAGCGTGTGACAGGAGGCAAATATTGTGACAAAACATGATCCCGTGTTAATAATGCAGGTCAGGGGTTCCCATGCCGCAGGATGGTGCTGGCCACCGGCCAGATTAGGGAACGAGCAAACTGTGGCTCCCTAAAATGGCCCTCGATGGTGCCCCAGGTGCTTCGGCTTGTATTAAAATGGCCATTGGCAGAAACATTCAATTAATATAAATTAAGAATTTAGGTACGCTTTGTAAATATAGCAGAAAATTGCCCTTTAAAGGTACGCCGTTATATTCAATGATAACTTGGAAATTGGCTCGAAATTCTCTTGCGATATGCGCATCCTTGAAATCATTTAACATTTAAATTTTATCGGTCAAAATTCCTGTTAGGTATTTTGTGTTGTCTACTTCTTTATTTCGGCCACATTATCACAAGACTAATTGTATGGCAACATTAAGAGCACGAAAGTATATTTTTCTTATAAAGAATCTTGAGAAGACTTCAGTTATGCCGAGAATAGAAGAGAGACTTGTATGTTTCGGAAAAAGGGTGTCCATCAATTGAAAAGTTAAGATATTTGACCCATTTAGATAACGCTGTAATTTATGAGGAAGGTCAGTATTGTTATATCTTTCCATGAATTATAATTTTATTCTTTTTAAATATAACCGCAGCATGACTTATATCAGGTCGTTAGCTGCACGAACCCCCATCTTGGCTTAACCAATCCCATTATTACATTCCCTTGAGTAACCATTAAGTCAACTCCCGAAATGAAAGAAATTACTTGCATACCATAAAATACATGCGTTATTCCTGTATATCCTATAAACGCAAAATATGTCTGCGCAGTACTACTTATTCCTATGTATTTACAGCCGTATATTCTGGTGTCAAGTGTTTTATGTGGAGTGTATTGCTGTTTGGCTGGAATAGGAAGTGAGGAATAATGGAAGGGAATAGAAGTTTATTGGACCCGATAATGAGATGGAAGGACTGGCTCAGACGTGCTGAGGAGTGCCAGTTGAAGGAGGTGTTGGAAAGCACGGTGGAAGACAGGGTAAAGAGGAAGAAAAGCGGGGGAAAATAATTTAAGATACAAAGATGGAATGGTCATTGAGTAACGAGAATCTTGATTTTGAGTGGAGGTCAAAAAAAGATGGAGCATTCGGTCTCTGAAGGTCTTGAGGGAAATGGGCAAACGGTGAAGCTCAGCTTATCACAAAGAGAAGTCAGAGGGCTAAAGATGACAATTGGAACCTTTGGAGTTTCATCTCGTAAATTAAAGGGAGATTAACCATCTGCTTGCACGTGGCTGAAACGGGGACATAGTTATGAATCCTCACGAGAGCCTGGGACTTGTGGCATAGATAGATTACCCCTGTATAATGTCGCTTGAAAATCAGATGCTTGGGATTACAGCTCTTTGATAGACATATCGGTTTTCCCAATTGGCAGAATTTCTGAAAGGCGCTCTATTGGAGGGAATCCGCGAATGAGTTTCACGTTCCAAGAGTTTGAAGCGCATTCTAATGCCTAAAATAATCTCGGCAGGTAACCTTTGGGGTATTACTAGGTCAACTGGTCCGATTGGTTGATTAAATTCGGGAATAGTTGGCGAGTTTTCCGTAATGCACCATCGTTCCATTGTTTTGGGCGAAATATTTTCCCTCATCGAAAAAAATTAACGCTGTAATTATTTGCGTATTTCTGACTTCGCTTTCTTTTAAAAAATTGACGGCAGAGCATTTTTTCTCATAAATCTTTTATTTAAGGTAATTGAATTCTAGTCATATTGATTACGTAACAGGTCATTCCAATCTGTAAAAAAATAACTGTACCTACTCATGGATTTGCGATATTTTACTACTTAAGAGCAAATCTCATACCTCCAGATAATTTATTCTTAATACGCGTTTTGTATTCTATTTTTGCACTATTATCATCTTATTCTTCCTTGGGGAGATGAGAATCCATAAATTTTGCCATTTTAAAATTCCGTGTTCTTACTATTAAAATGAATAATCATCAGATTGTTCAATATGTTTAAGTCCTGTCTGAGGGTCTCTTAATCCTTCACTAACTTAAAGATTACAACTAAAAACTCTTATACCCGTGTAATTTTATTTAGATATTTATCATAAGAAAAATCTGCATTACTTATCCGTGCCATCCGCGGTATTTTATCATTCGAAAGCATCACCTGCTTAAAAGTTCATCCCGAGCCAGGATGAGAAAATTTGCAGTCACTTCTCTTTTGGGTGCATATCCTCTTTCCTTATTAAAGACTATTATTCCACTCCATTGTGCCGTCGCTGGCCGAGGCAGCCAACTCCTCCCGCTTTGTCCTTTATTCTGCCTTTGTATGACGAATAGAAACAAAACCATATCGCATTGCGGGAAAACCCTGCCGCATGGCTACGGATTTTTTTCCCGGATTAACGCTGTGGACATAGCGCCGTAGCACGGCTTTTGTCGTGTCGTATCTTTCTTTTTTATTTCAATTTCCTCGTGGGCGCCACTGATGAATTTCATCTCTGCGCAGGAGACGAGCGAATAATGGATGGATATTCGTGCCGAATGTGTCGTGAGCTGTAGAATCAATTTGTATTATTTATCCTCTGCGTGAGCCGTCTCTGATGAAATAAATCCTCGAAGGTAAAAATCGCTCGGCCAAATTCGTTTTTAGACGAGCAAAGCTGCTACTACGAAGCTTTGTGTTTCTTCACCTCAAACTCGAATTTCTTATCTTACCTTCGATGGGAGAGCTGACTGCTTTGGCTTTTCAAGTTCATCATTCTGCGGAAATGTTCATGATGAAATGAAGGATCGTAAGGGCAAAACTAACTTCTCCTTCCCTTAAATTTATCGCTTCGGAAAAACCAACACTGAATCGTGATTTTTGTCTTAACCAAAACATTTCATTTCTATGTAATTTCATCGTTTTTGTTTCTCGAGTGGTGATAGAAATTTCCGACACGTTGGTTATTTTTCTCGAAAATATTCCTTCCGGCAATTGGGAGACCCGGGTTCGATTCCCGGTCCCGTCAGACTTTTTTCCAAGTCCATTCTTCCTTGGGATTCCTTTGTAGTATTGTTAATTGTGCATCTCCGCATCTAAAACCATGGGAAAATGTTGAAAAACAGTTTTACTTCGATTGTAGGTTGCAGCCGTGAGTTTGTTAGGTATCAGTTAATCCAAATCAATTCTTTTGTGACTTCCTCCTCTAGTACGTTTAGAATCTTTCAGGTTTTTGTATGTATATTTTTCTTTCTATTTAGCGACATAGGTAACTATTGCAAATTCTAAAGGATGAATTTCATACCTTTCTCTCATTTGTTTGCTACGAGTATTTATCCAGCGTTTTTATTTTCTTGGAAACTCACTTTTTCGAATCTTTTTTACCTCAGGTGAGAGCAAGAAACTTTGAAAATAAACTTTGTTACAAACAATTTCTATTTCAAATAAAACGACGGAATTTTACCTTCATTACTTAAAATTCAACGCTCGAGCAATTATATTTACATTTTTATTTATTCTATATTATCAAGTATTTTATGTATTCGTATCCTATTGTTTGTGACATAACATACTTTAGATCTTATTTGTGATATATTGTATGATTTGCTTCTTTGACATTCTTTATTTTATCCATTTTTTTAGTTTGTAGCTAAACGGGTATATCCCGTTGAATAAATAAATATTGTCTATTGTGTTTATATATATCTTCAAATACACATTCACGGTTCTACAAACCATTTTTTTATCTCTCTTGATCAATTTTGAAGATCTCTTTCCGCTGAATGTACCCTATGACAGACCCTTTCGTTCTATTTCTGCGCAAATTGCAGTATGGTAAGCACCTTTACTGATCTTGGGTTGGTTAAAAAATCCAGTGATATAACCTCCCAGTTTATTCCGTTTGCCGCAATAAGAATGTGACATACTCTCTTGACGATCGCCATAAGTCTCTGCGCTAATAAGCTCCTTTCCCTATCTTTATTCGCATCGAATGTCTAATATATTTTCCTTTGGTGCGTCTAATCTCGGTTACCCATCTTCAAGAATAGGCTACGGCTCTCGATTTCTATACACCGGCACCATTTGGCGTGTATCTGACTCGAAGTATCCCCTCCAAATGGGAAGTGCTTTTAGCGTCAGCGAGGGTCTGCGTGGCCACGGGGGGTCCATTGTACCGAGTGCCAGAACAAAGGAGAGGATGTACACGTATATGAGACGTTTACAGAAAGGGGAGTTGGCATGACTCGATCCTCCCAATCTCCCATCCCACAACGACTCTCTTGCGACCCCCTGGATCTCACACAAGGAGGACCCCTTGTTTCCTGGACCATCGTTTTACGAAAACCTCAACCTCCAGTCAATATCTTCCGTGTATCTCTATATTACCTCCACCACTCCCTTTTATCTAGTCCATCCCTGCTCTGGTACTATCTGTACTCTGAGAGCTTAAATAAGAAAATAAGCGTAATCTCCTTACGCTTTCACCAAAAAAGGTATATTATGGTAAAAGTTGGCTTAAATAAATTCCCGTGAGTATCCATTATGCAAGACTTCCGCGTCCTTAATTTAGTTTCTGGTTCCTCTATCTAAAGCAGAGGTGGGTAACAAGCTTCCTCAAGGCCACTTGCGACCTTCTCGTGCGTTTACTGCCTGAGGCCTTTTCGTCCATTTCTGGAACAAATGCACATTTTTCGATAATTTTGTTTCCCAATCCTGTTTATCACATTAAGTTGAAACTAAATGGGAGGTACTCAGGATTATTTAATTTCATGTTAGATGTTCCTCAATTATTTCTATTTCGATGTTTAGCTCTTTGAATGTGGGCAATACGTCACCCAAGTGTGGCCTGATATTCTCATATGCGGCCATTTGGTTTCTTATTAGTCCGAATGGTACAGAAGGATTTTCTATGAAAAAGATTCCCCACCTCTGACCTAAAGTCTTCTCACTTTCACAATTCATTCTTTGTGTTTTTATTCCCATAATTTCTGAAATATTTATTTTCCTCTTTATCTGTACTATCTTTATTCTAAAGCTTTTGTTATCTAATAAAGCCGAGGTTTTTATCATTAGCGAGCTATTTCCTCTTTGTTAAGTTTGTTATTTTTTCTCATAGGAAAATTTTTATATCAGTTTTAGAAGTATGTGTCTCGTTCCCAGCGGCTCAGTTTAAAGGGTTTCCCCATCTTTTTCTCTGTCTTAATTTCTTTTCATCTCATAAAACTTCTATCGTTTTTAACGCTGTATGGTTTCTATGGGTACGAAGGTTAGACACATCTCTTGGAAAATAATGGATGAATACGACGAATGTCCAAGTTGTGCTCCAAACTCAAAATTCTCGCCTATTCTGTAAAGCATTTGTGAAAGAACTTTCTCCATAGTTCGTCTGCATAATTGCTTGCTTTGAGCCGATGAAAATTTGAGCAATTTTTTATAGATTTGTTTTTATAGTGGTATGTTAGCAAACTTCGTGTGGAAATCGCTTTATTTCCCCTCCGTTTTTAGAGTTCGTTATTTTCATTGTAATGCAATTTTTTTATTAGAGTCACGAAGTTAAAAAGTGCCGATCGGAATTCATACTTCCAATTAGAGGCATACCTTATGGTCCTTCCAAGCCGAAAATTGCTTGGTGCTATCATACAAAGTGAAAACTTGGTGACACAAACAAAGTAAGGTCAGTAATGCCTAGAAGGATTTGATGTAGTACGTATGGAATAACTACGTTACGAGTTCCCAAACTTTAAACGTAGAGAACTAGTATTGGAATATCGAGGCACGCTGATTCAAGTATTACACAGTTACTATTGTACTTCTCTTTGTTACAACCATGGTGTGACTTGTCTCTACTAATCTTTTGAGAGGAGATCTGTAGGAAACGGTAATTTTAACAGTATTATGAACTAGGAAAATTTTGTATAGTTTTCTGGTGAGTTTCTGTAGCAATAAATATGGCCATGAAGAAAATAACGAGGAATATGTATCTAATTGAGAATTTGACGGAGAAATTTCTCACACGCATCATGAAATGAGGTAGAATGAAATGCTGGGAGTGCAATGACATTTTTCGTCTGCACCGGCTCCCCCTTTGACCTTTTCTGTTGTTTCCTAGTCATGTTCATTTCCCCTCACTCCAGGACCACCCCCAATTCCCTCAGTATCCTTCCTTCCTAATCATCACTTCGTAGGGAGTAAATCTCCCGCCCCTCGTTCTCGAGAGAGATGTTTCTCGTTATTACGGTGACTTTCGGAGAGAAGGGTGTTGTCGGAATATTTTTCCAGGGGACCTCTGTTTCCGCATGAATGGCGTTTACATTTTGTATTCTGTCGTCTTACATACTGAGCAGGAAGGATAATTTTGGGACTTCCATCCTGGCGTCGTTTTCGTTTTCAAGCTGTCTGAAATTGTAAACATAGCTGGAAGTTTTAATAGTCAAGCCCTCTTCGCTGTTACTATAGATTGCAGAAGATGAAGGATACAGTGAAAGCATGTCATGCATTCTCTGAGGATTGGTGTATGCTCTAGTGTCTTTCAGATTAGTAGATTTGGTGTTATTGATTCCTTTTGATCACCAATAAATAGTTTTTTTTTTTTTATGAAGTATTTTTGCTACTTCATCTCCCGCTAAACTAAAATTTTCTCTAATCTTATATTGAGGATAAAGCAAAGGTAATTGGAGATAGATTTATTTGTACTAATCTCCCGTTGTTATGTATATTTCTCGTGACGCAGTATACTCAATCATACAGTGCATCATGGGTGTCATTGCTTATAATTATAAATTTCTTGTGATAAGCTGAATGGCAGTAAGACCTACTGGGGAATTTATTCCTCGAATGCGTCCGTGTCAGGTATCGTCACCTCAGATGAGAATCAGGTCGTAGAAAAGCTAATGACTTTTAAATTAAAACCATAAAAGGTCTTTCGGAATTTCCCTTCTATAAGTATAGTATTTACATTTAAATTAGTAGCCCGCGAGCCTTCATATTATCTTACGCAGGGGGTGTGAAAACACCGAACTCGCTAATTAGCTACAAGATTTTTGTACCTTATGCTTTCTGGAAAATGAGACCAATAATAGCTACACGTTCTCGCGGTAGTCTTGCGAAATTTCTCTGATATTTGGCTTTGAAAATCCCTTTCTTCGAGAGCGGGATTCATGATCTCGCGTATTTTATAATGTAAATCACTATGTAAAAATTTCGCGAATAGTTTATGCCTGTACTCTGTTCTACTATCGTTAAAAGATTCCAAGCGAAGGGTTTTAATTTAATAATTAAGTTATAATATTGTACAGAATTTATTTTAGATTTAACATAGAATTGTTCAAAATGGTAAGAGAGCATTTAAACGATTTTTCTAAAATCAGAATGAATTCATCCTAATCCTGATTTATCTGATCTCTTTGATAGAATACTTGCGTATTTAAGTTGATTATGTGTGCCATATTCTTCTCATATTGGAACTAATATTAAATGTGCTGTAAAAATAAACTACCGCTAACTTTAGATTTTTAGTGGTTCAATCTCTTAATATAGGAGTTATATGAAATTGGAGAAATTTTAGTCTCACTCTCGCGGAAATAAATATATTATTAATTTCTGTTATTATTTATTAAAAAATGATCTGTTTACGAAGCGATTTATTATTAACATACCAATTTAATGGAATCTAATTTTCATATCAAAGCAAGAATAAGATCGATGATGATTTTACGGAGAGTTAATAATCTTCGTTGTAGAACGGAAGTCCAGACTCTACTTTTGTAAGGTTCCGTAATGCTAAAAGAGGAAAAACCTTTGTACATACATTTGAGAGAATCATTTTACTGCTGCGACTAGCTTTGTCTAAGTCTAGGCATCTTTATGCGGTATGAATTATTCCCTGCACTTCCACTTTCTCATTGCCCGAAGACTGTGAAAAACTTCGTCCTTTCATTGAGGAATGAAATCATTTCCATTGAATCTCCGTCTTTCTTTCTCGTTTGGTCCTACAGTTTTTCATAACTTACTCAGAGAAACCGGAGGCGCATTTATTCGTTCATTATTATCTTCATTTCAGTTCCGTGGTTAAATGAAAGGAAAACTTTCCAAATTTTCTCATTTCCTGTCCCTTCTATACATTCTCTCCAGTGACACTCCCAAATCAACCCTCTTTCGTGACTTCCCTAACCCCTATCTTTCCTTCAGGCTTTCCAGCGACCCGTCGATGACCTTCACCTCTGCCCTTCCTCTCCCATTTCCTTCTTCGGATCCCTCCGATGTCCACCGAGAGATGGATCGGAAAAAATGTCGCTTGTCTGTGTTTTCTCATCCCAACAAAAGCTGTGTTTGGGTTGTCCAGAGTTATACGTAGGCTCCCTTGGAGGAAAAAGTTTTCCCCGAAAGGTCTGTTTCGTACTTTCTATTTTTTCAATCCTTTCTAGGATACCTTCCTCCGCCACTCATTCGTTTTTCCATTCTGGGGAACATTGATACCAGGATTTGGAAGACTTGATATCTTGCCTTTTTCCACGCTGAAAAAAATATACATTCTCTCCATAAGATATTTTACGTAAAGTTATTCATCGTATTTCTTTTTTATTTTTTATTTTAAAACTTTCTCTTTATTTTTCATTTCTACACATTGTGGTTTTAAAGACTATTTCATAAGAATGACGGGTTTCATGTTTTACGTAATTGCTTTAAGTGTTTTCTAATGTCTTGAATGTTTTATTACTTAAATTAATAGCTCGGGTTAACATATGCCGAACATAACAACTCTTGAACTGCGGAAACCGTTGTACATTTTCCGAAACGGAAGAGATGTATTTGCTAAACTACTTTAAAAAATCATAATTGTCGATTAATTATAAGTTGAATTTTTATTTGAAGGGTTTTCGTAAGGTACGATTAAAACACCATTTTTGTTTGTATTTCTGCTCATTGTTTGGCTGATTTAAAAGTTTTCATTGAGTCGGACGGATTTTTTTCTTATATTTATATTTTTTTATATGACTCCGTATAATTAGTTTCTTTTCTTACCGAAGAATTATTCAGGAAATAACATACATTGAAATGAATAGTACAAAGCGATATTTGGAGGAACTTCATGATAAACATTTACATTTACATTAGTACCCCGCAAGCCGCCGTGTGACAGGGTTTATTCACAAAACTTGTAATAATTCCACAATTTTTAAAAAGTTAGTTCTGATGGCGTAATCTCATGCCGAAACAAGCGATACAAATTTTGCGAAATTTGTACAAGTTTTGTGATTAAATATTTATTTATGCATACTTTGGTTCGCGTGTTTTCCAGATTTTTTATGGGCGAGATTGTAAAAAAAGCAATCTATTTTTCAAAATAGTTTAATTTTAGGCGTTATTTTAATTATTTTTTCGTAAAGAAGCGTTGGTCATATTTTTTGGAACATCGCTTACCAAATGTCCTTTTTTGAACCGGAACAGTCCCCGATTTTGCGTATGATTCGGTCAGTTTTTCTGCTGTCAAGGTTTGATGGGAAATTTTATTCGTAAATAGAATATAACGTAATTTATGAATATTTCATCTGTAAAAATCATTTGACGTAAAATTTCACAAAATGGTGACGCTGCACTAATCAAGAATGTCTTAATGCTCGTCAAATTAACTCAGACTGTGTTTAAAGCTAATGTCCAGGTTTTACCCGCTTCAGAAAGTCCTGGTCTTGGTACATAAGTCCTGGTATTCTACCATCAGATTATGTTAACCCCAGTCATACTATGATTAAAATAAAATTTCTTTGGGCAAATGCTGGACATGTACAGCAATTTTCTTTTATTCCCCCGACCGTTGCCACCTGGTATATACCTACCAAATTGCAACGATACTGTAAATAAATAAATAAAAAAGAAGCCCCTTGAACATAAGGATGTCTGAACATCAGTGAGGAAACTTAGAAGGATCATGTATTGACTTAAGTCATTAATTTTACTTGTTTAAATCCTCGAGATGAAAGTACATATAATGTTGAATATTTAAGTAATTAAAAAGTTTCGGTATATGCAAGCCCGAATCTAAAACTGTTAAATGATCGTGCGTTATAAGATTATATTGATTGTTTATCACCAAGCAAATTAACTGACAGCACAGGTATAGCATCAGAATCTAAGCGGATAAAGGTTCTTTGTTTGTGAAATGTTAATATTAGCTTATCTTTTCAATCCCTGTGACTCGGTTGAACATCGCTGCCTGCGTAATGGAAAACCTTCGGCATAAATATTGACATTGGAAGGTGAGCTTAAAATCGATTTCAAGGGATAATCTCTTGTATCTACCGTTATATGTCCGTTGATCGCGAAAAACCAACCTGATTTCTCTTCGATTGTTGATTGATTAATTTAATCGTGTGTTTTACTCGGTAGTTGTATTTACTTGAACCAGATTGTATGGGCTAACTAGATGATTTATCAGTAATTGATCCGCAGCTCAAGTTTTGTTGTTGCGTTTGCAATTTAGTTGTCTCTGATGATTTCTCGATTTAGGTGTTTTGGTTTTGATGAGAACGAATTTTATAATGAATGCCATTTCTCATGTCATTTTATGCTATTTCATGTTGTTAGGTATTGTTTTCTCTGAATCATTCAATGAAAAATCACGAGGATTGCCAAGGATACAGCTTATGTTGATAAGATTGTAATCCATTCTTCATAATATAAGCACTTATTAAAATATTCAATTGCTTTGTTAAGTAAAAGTTTCTGATATAGTATAAATTTGTGACGTTTTCACCAGTTGGATTTTTTTGGAATTTGATTCGCTCAAGTTCGAAGTTAGTAACTCGAAAAGTTTTTATCTCGAAACCCATTTTTCCATTGTATCTTTTCGCTTCGTATCTCGAAATTAGGTTCGTATATAGAGGTAAAAATGTAGTAAGAAATGGTTTGTAAGTGGATATATGGAAAAGTGAAAATGGATGGTGTACTTTATGAATGGACAATGTACATACGTTAAATTTTCTCTACTACTAGTTGACACCTTCCGTCAAAACTTCCTGTTCGGTAAAGTAAATCAAACGAGAGGAAAAGTATTCTCGCCGTTTTGGAAACGTCTTTCTTTATTTGAAAAATTATGAATGATCACAGCGGCAATTGCCGAGAGATCGTTTCATCGGAGGTTCACTGATAAAATACCGGCGAGCAAGCGTCGCAGAATGAAAGTTACAGACGGAAAAATAAGCTAACATTTTCAATCATGTGAATTGAGTTTTCTTCCTGTCGTCCAGTCCGCATCCTGAATTAAGTCTGAAGCGGTTGACTGCGATTGTGTGATTGACTCGCTTCAGCGAGAGCCTGCGGCCGGTGAATGACCGTTTTCCGATCCGTTTTGTTAAGATTGGCTGTTAACTTGGGTATCTGATGGGACGGTGGCGTTTATCTCTGCTGGGACCAACAAAGGCGCGCTAAAACACACGCTAGACTGCGGCGGTCACATTTTCGCCCATCAGAGCAAAAAAAAAAACGAATTATCCGACCACGCGACCGCACCCCTTTATGAAGGAGGTTTTCTTTTTTCCTGTCTAGACCCTGTGGGTTCGAAACCCCAGCCGAATATTACGGAAGTTCCCCCATACTCATCTCTTCTCAGAGACGAGTTTTCTTTCCCTTTCATTCTGCTGTGTGCTGCTTGACCATCTTAGTCATCCATCTTTCGTTGATTGTAAGTAATCGGAAAACTCATTGGTTCTCTCAGTTCAAACAATATTCAAATGATACGATAAACAAGGTGTGTTTAAACATTTCAGCTATTCCTTTCGCTCTTGTCGTAATTGATTTCCAAATATTACACCATAACTTGAACTTTTGGAGCTTAGCTTAGAATATTTCCTCGCCTAACCTTATTACTTAGTCATATTGCCGAATAATATTATTGGAAATACTTTCAAGAGACCTCATTGTGCTCCTAAAATGCTCATTTGTTTGCTTAGTGTTTTTTAAACGAAAAATTTAAACCTGTCTGGTGACTGGTATATTAGAAACGCAACAGACATTGCTATTGGATAAAATATGGTAATTAACATTGCTGTAAAGAATTCCAGTCTCATCGTTAGTTTTGTGTATTTTATTATCATCATCATCATATAATATTTAGGACAGTTGAACCTCACGTTCACGTTTTTTTCTTCTTGCCATTAGTTCTTTTAATTTATACTACTTTACTTAAACATAAAGCATCTGCTCTGTATTAATATTTATCTTGAGGGCAAATCTCATTTGTTTAGGGGTCTATAATTGAGTTAATATCTGTACTGGAAGTTATTGGCGGCAATATCCTCAAAGTATTTGTGGAGTTAATAAGCCGCCAGTGTAGCAAAGTGTGGTTCAGAGGAGTTTCACCGGGTATTTCTCAATCCATCTCGTACCTCTTCTTTAACTTCGGCTTCCGCGGAGAGGTTCTAATGGGAGGTATTTCGGTCGATGGGGCGATGTATGAAGTGGTGGGTGAAGTGGAAGTTAATCAAGGAACTATTTTAGGGGATGGAGGAAATTTGCTTTCGCATGAAAATTTGAAGCAGACTTCGGGGATTTGGAATGTTTCAATCTTGTGTTGTTTTACCTCGAGGTACTTAAATTAGAAATTGTGTTTATTCGTACGTTTAAATTTATGTATATCTTGTAAGATTTATGCACATACACAGTGATATCTTTATCTACTCTTCCGGCATACGAACTTTTACCTTAATTTGACCTCTAGATGCGAACTTAATTTCGAGATACGAACCGAAAAGATATAATGGAAAACTATGTTTTGATATACAAACTTTCCGAGTTACGAACTTCGAATTGGTACCCATTAAGTTCGTAAGTCGAGTTACCACCGCACTCTTACATGCACACACGTAGTAAAGGATGTGTGGTGATGCCATCCACTGGCATCCGCCTCTGTTTACTTTGTTTTTTAACGTTTACAACAGGTATACTAAAAATACACATGAAAATTTAATTAAAATTTCGCTATTCTAAGTACTAAATTTTATTTTCTTTTTTTTACAGGTGAGAAACCTGGTGTCCCTTATTCTTTTTCTGCAACAGCCAGTTGGTGGTGAGTACACAATTCATCGAACGCAAAAATATACCAAATGCCCCATCAGGGTTATCGATTTGTTGCATTTTCATTAACTGGAGGATGCGCCCAAAATCAAACTGTAAATTATGTGTATTCTGTTCTTTTATGTAAATTGACTTTCTAGAGTGCATGACTCGTGGTTCTTTCGGTTATTGCAATCGATTGCCTAAATAATAGTGTAATAATATTAAAGATTGATTTATAAATCATTAACAACGAAAAGAAATTTATATAAAGTTATATAGTGGTATGGGGAAATTTTTGTCTTTCTTCAACTATGGAATCATATCAAAAACTCGTGCATGACGCATGTGATAATATAAATAATAATAATACAGATAATAGTCTCTTCTTAAATATAACCGATCATCTTGGAGGATTAAAAAAGGAGGTAATGTTAAAGAAAGGTTAAAATGAAAACTACCTCAGAGGCATTTAATCTTAGTCTATTCGTTGGAAAAAAGGTTAAAGCCCGTATGACACGGTCCAATATATTGGCCAATAAATTTCCCAATAATTGGCACAATAAAGAGCCCAATATTGGGCGATCTGTTCAGCAAGATGAGAACAATATTGTCACCAATATTGGCAACATTAATGCTCAAATGTCCCGTACGAGTGCGCCACATTCCGCATCATTAAATAGTATGAATAAGCAACGCAAAACTCTTTCGTCCAGATTTTCGATTAATATTTCGAATTATCTTAAAAAACTAACATGCCACTCTCCTAAGCCGTTACTGGATGTTTCACGTCTTTTACAACAAGAAAGAACCGGATGTTTTCATGAAGCTTCTTGTTTTGGACACTAGGGCACAACCTAACTCACTTCTGATTGGAGATTGGCCAGAGAAAATAGAACATGCTCTAATTGCCAGATTGGGTGAGAAATTGGTCGGGAAATTGGGGATTTTAAATTGGGTTGGAAATTGGCATGTGGCAAGCGGTACACAATCCAATCTGAAATATATTGGCCAATATATTGGACCGTGTCATACGTGCTTAATGTGAATATACATCCAATGAGTATGGGGTGTGTAGAACCTACTGATAGTTAATAAAAAATTGATGAAGTGCGCTGATAACATACGAGTCATAGGTCACAGTCATAACATAGGTCATTTATTAAGTTTCATTAAGTTAAAATTTTTTAGGAAAAGAAATATTGCCGTGAATCTTGAAAAGAGTATGAGTTGCGGGATTGGACAATTTGGAAGGGTTTAAGGAATAGGGAAAGCTATTGGCTGGCAAACACCTAAAGGGAACAGTGTGGTTATTAAGTATTTTGTAGATTTAAATTATTTTATTCCAATTGTTAAATATTTTATGCCCGTATTCTTAAAATAATTGCAATGAATATATATTTTCAAGACTTCTTCCTCCAAGTCTATGCTCTCATATTCTACTTTTCCCTCAGCAGATTTATCAAATGTGCTTAAACGCTTGGAAGCTTTTGATCCCGTTTGAATGCTGGTTGGAGTCCTAATTAAAATGAGAATCGTGCCTCAAGTTCCGCTCGCAAAATTTACTCCACTACCTTACACTATTTCTGCCTGTTTTTCACTGTGCTAACCAACTCATAATCCATCATCACAGGACTTAGTAAAGGTTAACTTGCATAACGTTTTGGAAGTAAACGAGTATTTAATTTCTTTGACTTTTTGTGTTCTCTCACTAGATTTTCAAATCTCTTACATCTGATTGTGTTCTTTAATTCTCTTAAATGTTTTACTATGTTTCGAAGGTCATTTACTTGAGGTATTAATTGTCACATTTAGTATTTGTAATAGGTTTTTAACTACTAATATTTTTGTCTCTTGATATTACTCTCTAACTGACGTAGCTTGCTAGCTCGCTGAGCCATTTTCCTGTTTTCTCTCGTCGTTTTGAATTTTCTCCTATTATAAAATACACTATATTTGTGCGAATGTGCATGCCGCAATCACGGTAATGTGCGTTACAATTCATTCATGTTATAACTTGAAGTTAAATTTATTATGTATTCTGAATGAGCTCGTGCATTAAAACTCCCCTGTTACGGTGGCGAATGCCAATTTAATACGCCGCTGCTAAATGTTAATTTTTTACGGAAGAGGGTCGTGCAAGAAGAGGAGGTCAATTTAATATTGGGTCGATGAAGGCGTTTTTGTCTTCGAAAATGGAAGAAATTAATGGAGTGTCTTAGTTAGGATCGGACGTGAAAGAAAATGCACTGAAAAATTGAATCAGCTTAATCATTCATTTGACCCAAGTTTGTAGTATCTTCTGTTACGAGCCCATTAAAGCGCTATCTATTATTTACTTGAGCTTGGGCGTTTCCAAAATGGACTTTCTTGCTTTTTGAAATTCGAGTCGGGAACGGTATTACCCAGCAATGCTTTTACGATAGAACAGTAGTATATTTCACTTCACGGACGATTTGTCGTTTTTCTTCGAAATGTTTATTTTACTTTCGCGGAGAATCCATCTGATAATATTTATTAATCCGTGTACGGTGAATATATTTTTAATGATAATGGAATAAAAATAAAACTATAAGAAAATCGATTTAAAGTGATAAGTTGTAATAAAATCGACGCAAATTAATTTAATAATCTTGGTATAATGTAAGAAACAAAACATATTTTCCTTTGCGCAAGAAGTATCAAAATTAAACACACTGTAATCGTTCAATCACAATTGTTGAATTTAAGCGGTGCTTCGTTGTTTAATCGCGGTATTTCTACTACGTCAGTTCTAATGTTCTTTTATGAATGATAATAAATAAATAACGTCTTTATTTAGGGCGAAATTGAGACTTTAATCTCTCCTCTTCCATTTCACCCATCGTCAATGTAAAAAAATGTGTAAGATAATAAAAATAAAAGTTAATTCAAGTCGACAAAAATTGGCAAGATTTAGTGGTGTATTTAAAGAAAGCCTAAGTGAAGCTCGGGGAATAAATATCCACAGCAGGAAAGCACCTACGTAGAAGGGGTGTGTGAAAAACCTGCACAAACCTACTGAAAGTAGCAATTAATAGATGGTAAAAAAATACCCTTATTGCGGCCTGGAAATAAAAATATGTTATTAATGTGAGCTACTAAGAAAGAAATCTTATAATATTCAACCCCATTCTTGGTGAGCGCGTGTCAGCTTAGTGTTGCTTCGGTGCTCATATCCTATAGAAGGTGGCGAGCTTAGGGAGTTCACGTGACCTTGTGCTCGGTAGACCGCTCCATTATCTCGAAAGAATCCGACGTTATCTTTTTGTGGGCCTTCTACCCTCCAGCAACTTAAATCTCCATTTTTTCCTCCTCCATACCCTCCTATCAGTATACTTCTTTTCCTTTCCTGCCCATTCTCCTCTTTCGGCTCTTCTGACCGCTCAACCTATACTAACAACCATTCTCGTTACCCTTCACCTACCAACATCGCTTCGGAATTCCGTTCTCATCGGAAATGAAAACCTCCACTCCGTCACTCGATCAATCACGACGGGTTTCTTTGTATTACCTTTTTTTCTAACAATCTTCTTCCTTGCCTCGTTTCATTCCTTCTCTTTCTGTGCTTTATCCTATAGTGACCCTTCCTTAAGTACTATTACTATAATTCATTCCGTAATGTTTTCTCTCTCATTCAATTTTTTCTCGTGTCTCGTATCTTTTTCTCATTTTTGCCGATTTTTCCAAAGGCCATGTTCATATCCTTCAATGATTGCTAAGGTGAAGTGGATAACTTTCCACAATAAGTTGTTTCTCCAGCCTTAGAAACATTAGTAGAAGGCTCCTAATGAAAACAATATACATTTAACATCATCACAGTCAAGAAAGAATAAGTCAAGCTTATCCTTTTTTTAAATTCATCAATCGTAAGTTGTAGTTTAGTCATCTTATATAGTCATAATTACTCTACAATTAAGAAACCATTGGCGTATGTGCTTAAGAACATTACTTTCTTTGCATTGTTCTTTCATTTTTCATACCTATGATGCCGAAGACATTGTGCAATATTTAAATTGAAATGTTGGCTTCCCATTAGCAAAGGGGGTAGCGCGTACGCCTTTGATGAAAGTTTTCCCGGGCTCGATATTTTGTGGGAGATCATTTTTTTCCGAAATAACCCAAGCTGGCGAAGCTTTCTTGACGGTGCTACAAATGCTATTCAATTTAAATGCATTTCTCTCCCTTTTGTTGTCAGTTTTCTAATCAGGATTTTCCCTATTAATAAAACCGTGTCTTTCAGCCTTGTTGTCAGTTTTCTAATCAGGATTTTCCCTATTAATAAAACCGTATCTTTCAGCCCTAAGTTTCATGTGGTGAGTCTCTCGATGTGTTGGGTTCGTTTCTACACTTTTTCAATGAAAAAATGAAAGGTAGAGATAGTAATTTTTTATTTAAGTGATATATTTATTACTCCAAATTTCCTTTTTTTCACTCTTCATCTTTATTATCCTTATATTTTGCGTTTATTGGATTTCTATAGTTTCTTAATATCTCGCAGGCTCCCGGGTAGCCAAGTGGGCAACGCGTTTGACTTCTGTGAAAGCGGTCCCGGGTTTGATCCCCGGTGGGGTCCTACACGCGCAATGACCTAAGTATTCTATGCACGGACCGACTTTTTCTTTTGTCTTCAGAACAATTATGCTATTTTTTTCTAAGGATGCGCTTTGTCCTCCTCTAAAACTTCATATTTCCGTTGATTAATTTCATACGAGTACGACGATTAAAGTCACAATAAAAGTATGAAGCTTAAGAATCTACATCACGAAGGAAATCTTTTCCATTCTATTTACAAATATGTTTCCTCTCCTCTCTCGCGCTTCTGGCTCATTCTTCTACTTAGTTCCCATATCTCTCTTTAAGGCTGAACACCTATTCCTCTCAAACACACAGCTTCCGTTTAAATTCCTCTGATAATACCCTCCATTCTCACCTCCCCAATGTCTGAAACGTTTTCAACGCCTCCCAGTCTTCTCGCCTGCATCGTTCTTAATTNTTCCTGATATCTCGCAGGCTCCCGGGTAGCCAAGTGGGCAACGCGTTCGACTTCTGTTAAAGCGGTCCCGGGTTTGATCCCCGGTGGGGACCTACGCGCGCAATGACCTAATTAGTCGAAGCACTTTTAACAATGCTACTACTAATATCTTGCAGTTGTAGGAGTTCCTTTTGATTTAAAGCCATTTCAGTATTCTATGCACAGACCGACTTTTTCTTTTGTCGCCAGAACAATTATGCTATTTTTTTACTAAGGATGCGCTTAGTCCTCCTCTAAAACTTCATATTTACGTTGATTAATTTCATACGAGTACGACGATTAAAGTCACAATAAAAGTATGAAGCTTAAGAATCTACATCACGAAGGAAATCTTTTCCACTCTATTTACAAATGTTTCCTCTCCTCTCTCGCGCTTCTGGCTCATTCTTCTACTTAGTTCCCATATCTCTCTTTAAGGCTGAACACCTATTCCTCTCAAACACACAGCTTCCGTTTAAATTCCTCTGATAATACCCTCCATTCTCACCTCCCCAATGTCTGAAACGTTTTCAACGCCTCCCAGTCTTCTCGCCTGCATCGTTCTTAATTAGTGTGGAAGACTCGCGTTACCGGCATTCTGATTAGTTTTTTCCTTGAGGATGAAGCGGTTAATTAGAAGCGGAAAACGTCAGTAGACGTTCCGTTTTTGTTATTCGACTTGAGTTGCAGTAACACAGCAAGATTAAATGATACTGAAGAGAGGTAGAAGCTTTGGATGAATAAGGAATTTCAGAGGCTACCTAAGTACGCAGCCGGAGAAAATGGAGGTGTGATCTTTAGTGTATAAAATAATTGACCTATCGGAGGCATAACTGCTTTGGGAGTTGTTAATTTTTGTGACCTGTTTTGTTTTATTTTAATTTTGATTTAAACTTTTCTGATGATGAAACTTGGTGTATCTTATTTAAGAGATAGGTGATCATGGAAGAATTGTTAGCTCATGATCCTTAACTCGTTGGCATAGTATCGTACATTCGCGACTTATTCTCCTAAAAGAGTGTTCTCCTAAGTGCTCCTAAAATAATATAACACAATTGATATTGGATTTTTCGTAAGTTATATTAATTCAATACGAAATTGACTGTATAATAATTTCGGGTTGGATGGTTTATTTCCGCGTTTTCTTTACCAATCCTTTTCAGAGATTGGATTTGACAAGTCCGCAGAATTCGTTTCAGTTTCCAATCAAGTCTTTTTAACTATTTAACGCGAGGTAACTATTGAAAGGGATTTTCCAATTTTATTTTGATTTTAAGTCAGATATGCATTTTTTATACTGGTGATTTTAAGATTTTATACCCTGCAAACATCACACATAAAATTGATTTCACCCTTTATCACTGCGATTAACAGCTACAACTTCCAAATTCCAATTCCAATTTCATTCAGTGGCTTATTTCCAATGAATTTTATTCGTTTAAATTTGGGGTGAATCATTTACTTCCGCATTTCACGCCTGGAAATGGTTTGCGGATCTATCGCATAAACAATTTGGAGATGAATTTTGATTGTAAACGATTTTGATAACTAATTCCATCCGCCCTCTCAAATAGCTCTACTGTAAACATTCATTTTTTAGGGTTTTAACAGTACGAGTTTTTGATCCCACCACAATGGAATAAATTTGCTTAATTTATCGCAATTGCAATTTATCTCTTATTATGGCTTTTTCATTGAGTAAAAGGATCCAGATAATTTCCCCCGGCTAGAATATGCGGCGAGTATATGTGATCTGGCGGAAGAAACGTGTACCCGCGAACTCGAGAAGGTGTAGCGCAAGGCGATACGTTTTGATAAGGAATGCTACGATAAAAAAAAGCAAGTGTTACGCAGGTGCTCTCGGACGCAGGTTTGAATCCTTTAAAGAAACAAGATTAGAAGCTAAGTAGGCAGCGATTGCTTGATAAATTAAGAGAAAGTACATTAGCGGAAGACGTAATCGGTATTATGCGACCCCCCTGATACATCGGCCGATCCGACAATGAGCTTAAAATAAGAGAAATAGGTGCGAGGACAAGTAATTTTAGGGACTCACTTTTTGCGAGCGATACGTAACAACCATAAGCTAACTCGAACGCTTGGTGTTTACATTTCCTGCCACACGCTGAAAGATGGCTAGTAGGGTTTTAATGTAGATGTTATTTTCATTGTTAATTCTTACGTTTATTGTATTTATTCTAATGTAAAGGCCTTGAATGTCTGATTTCCAAAAGATAACGTCTATCAACCTATCACTCCAGCCACTTCCCTGACGACCTAAATTAATCCAGCTAATGCCATTTACCATTCTAACGTTTCGCTGAATACAGGAGCCGCCACGTCAGATAAAAACTGTTTGTATAGAAGCCGATGCCGGGGACGGGAAAATCTCAATCCACCTAACGGCGGCAATCACCCCGCTCTTTTCCCCTCGTTAACATCCTCCCCATTTTCTTGCATCCCCGTCTACACTCCTCTTTCGGAAAAAAAGATCACGTTCCCTCTTCAATCCCCTCGCCGAACCGCAAACCACCACGCAATCGCTTTTCATCCATTCGAACCCCTTTTCTCCCTCGTGTCCCTGAGCCGTGAGGGGAGAACCTCTCCGTGCTTTTTCGTTTTCCGTCCGCCGCCTACGAGACGCATTGCGAATATCCCCTCGAGGTAGAGACAAAAAAGTATCTTGGCAGAGAGAAGGGGGCTCGCGTGCATTCGCAAATGCATTCGCCCGAAGGGAATGCAAGCGTGGTCTGCGTCTTTGATTGAAGAAAGGGTCTGCAGGAGAGCGGCTGTTGTAAGAGACGAGTTAGACTTGTTAGAGAAGGTGGTGTGCATTGAGGGATGGTGGTATCCGATTATTCTTTTGATGTTTTTGTGTGTCGCTCTGTTTTAGTCGTACTTTGAAGAGAAATGGCTTGGTTTAGGATAGAAAAATTTTTTAACTATAATGTGAACAGTTATCCGTTCACGTGACGTATCGAATAAGCTGGGGGCCCTACCGCAGTAAGTAATAAAGGGCCCTAATTCTCGGAGTCCTCCCTGCGTTGTGGATATTGCGAAGCCTATCAGGTTGCCAGGTTCCAGGTTGCCCAGCATGTTTATGCTTACTTTTTGAGAAGGTGTAGGCGAGAAGAAGAGAATGGACGATTTCTGTGATTCAATTTTTTCGAGGCAAGTTATGCAGAGGTGGAACTACAAGTATGATCCTCTCTAAGAATAAATTCGACGGATAATAATAACTTTGCACATAATACGGATAATAATAACTTTAACTTCTCAAATAACTTTGCACAATACTACATAACTAGTTATGTAGTATTGTGCAAAGTTATTTGAGATTAAATTTACCAGTTTCTCTTGAAAAGTGGTGATTTTTTCAACAACCTATGATCCTCTCAATATTGCCAACACATTTACCATCGAGATCCACTTCGATACTAATTATTCGATTGTAACGAACAAATTTTGGGATTTTCTCTGAAAAAAAGATTTTAAATATTCACGTCGCGAATGAAAATTTGAATTTCCACCAAACATAATTAAATATTTAATTTGTTTCTTAGTGTTTCATGTGTTATAAAATCATAATTAAATCAAAAGTATTAGGAAATTTAGGTCGAATTCAATGACAGTTCGCGATCAACCTATTGACCTCTTCAGTCTATAGAGTGCGTAATCTTTTGAGATCATCTTTACGTAAAAATGTATACCTTACTTGATAATATCTGTCAAATTATTCGTCCCAACTACTTTTAAATTTGCCATGTTTTAAACATCATCTTTAGTTTGGCTTATATTGACTTGAAGTTTAGATGAATGAAATAAGGTTCTAATCACAGCTTTATTGCTGAAGAAACCGACTTTAAACTTCGTAAAGTAACAGAGTATTGTTCATAAATGGGGGTGTTTAAAAAAAAAAGTAGTATGAGCGTGGTGATGATTTCGCATTTCACTCATATGAATGAAGCATATGTTGAAGTTTCACTATCCTAAAAGTTATTTAATTCTGTGCGAATTTGAACTTAAATGGAAATTTTTATATCAGCGAAGTATTAATTTTAACGAATTGTAAGCGTGATATTCGTATGAATAACCCTTTCTTCTTTCAAATCTGCCGTAATTCATCTCGAAGAGTAAACCTAAGGGCGGGTGGGGATAATGGGAGACTTGTCCCCATTGTATCTGCCCCCGGGTCTTCGGGAAATTGGAAAGTAATAAGGTCTGGTAATGAAACTTCCAGTTCATCCACGGTCGATTATACAGCTAACTTTGTTCTAATTTAGAGTCACCGGCTTGATTGTTCAGTAAGACTAATCGTGATTCAATTCAGTGCATTCCTGTCAGCAATAATTCATTCTTAATAATGATTACTGATATAGTTAAAATTGGTTCCCTCATGTCAATCTTTCTTTGTGCCAATAAATGCTGAATATAATGCAGATTAAGTAAGTGGCAAATGTGCTGGGAATGGAAGTAATGAACAGCTTCCGCGAAATAAATATTCAATTCTTGAGTTCAAATTAGAGGAATGGTGTGGAGACGAGGATGTCTCAAATCGATCTTGAAGGTCTTTATTCACGATGGGTGTCACGGTGAGGAAGAGTGCTTCGTGAGTTGGAGGCTGATGGAGTGAAGCCGTGAAGAGGTCGCACGTGCTCCGAGCTAAGGATCGAATCACGGAAGTAATTGGGGGAGGTATGGATAGGAAGTAAGAGCTGCAGCCCTTTTCATGATAAGAGAGTCAGTAGTACAGCTGAATCCATTGGTTTCCTTTTCCTGGTTACCTGCGGGCACACTGGTCGTTTTAGCTACGAAAAATCATAAGTTTGGAAGTGATCGATTTGTGTTAATTTACGGCATATTTTTTTGTAACATAACATACGTTTTCTACCTTTTGAAGTTTCATGTGCCGTAATATTCCCCATTAATCACCATTTCCTTCGTCTCCTGGTAACCCACCCCACCCTTTATGTCATCTAACAGCTTTTGTCTTTGCCTTTCCCCTTGTATTCTACCCTCAATTACATTTTTAGCAATCCATCTTTATATTTGACCCACCCATTTCATCTATCGACTTTCAACTTTCTCCAATCATGCTTTACTACGGATAGAACAAAACAAACGCTTCTGTATATGTAGAATAAATTCAACTGGTCGATAAATTACTTAGCAGTTCCTTGAAGTTTAGTTGAAGGCTGTAGAGCTGACGATCATTGGTATGAACTTCGTATTTGGAAGTATCATCGATCAATAGTGCTGGATTTATTGGAATAGATACCGGGCTTCCGGTATACATATATAAATGTGATTATTGCCGTGCCAACTTGCGGAAGACAAAGGATCTCAATATCTGATTCCATTTCCTTGTAATGCACGTCTGGATCTTTGCACATCGAAGTTCGTCTATTTTACATTGAATGAATTCTCCGTACGATAACCTTTTTTATAAATAATCCATAAACTTCGAGAATCTACTCTATCTCTACATTACTGAAAAAAATTTCCAGTTGTAGAGACAAAGGGGGCAGTCACTACGTATTCGGATGTCTTCAGAAGTATAAGTTAACTTCCTTTGGTTCCCATTCTTTGTTGACGGCACATTCCTTGGATGATTTAAGAATTCAATCCATAAAAATCACATCGAAAAAGAAAAATAAAAGTTTGATGCGGCGAAGATTAAATTATTATCCGGCAACTGAACTAGTTTTAATAGAAAAGAATTTTTGAAAATGTTTCTAAATTGTGCAGTTGTCAAAGCTAAATTTTAACTGCTTTCGTTCCTTCCAATATATGTTATTGGTCAAAGGTAAAACTTTTTAATTTTTCCATTCCATTATATCTTTGATACCACGGCTTTCACCAAGTCACGCTTTCTCATATCGTTTTCACCTTTTATTGTAACGTGAAAATGTTTTCTCACCCCAGGAGATTGCCCGTCATATTTTCTTATTATTAACTTCTAAATGTTTACAACTTTTTCCTTAGTTCACAGAAAAGCATATATCTCATTGACGTGCAAGATTTTACTACATGGTTTATTTTTTGCTTCAATCTTAAGATTTCACATCCTTGCTCATTTTTCATGTTGTTTCTTTAGAATGCATTATCAAAACCTTCTAAGGGTTTCGATAATTTATACATCTTTCTTACATCATGAAGGCAACATTCCTATTTCAGCATCGTTTTGTTTCCTTTATTTTTATATTTTTCTGTGAATTATTTAGATTTCCTTCAGCTACATCGTTTATCCAGTAGATATCTCTTTCACATCAAAATTCCCTCCTTAGTATTAATCCATTCTGTTGAGTGTAACATAGCATTGCCCTCATATACGCATTGCGGTCTATCTGGTCCGCCCTTGAAATGGGCAGCGCTATGTCATTGTCTTCGTGGGACTTCCATTACAGAAACTTTCATTTATGAATGCATACGTCGCTTTCATGGAACCCTCTTCCCGTCGCTTCGAGCAGATGAAACCGTTCATCCCAAACGCTGAATCCTCTTGGGCGGTGCGGTCAAGCGTTTGCCTTTCAGTTTAATATCCCGAGATTTCGATATAAAAGGCACTTTCATGACACTTGTAGCAGTGACTTCTGAACTAGCGAGTGTATGTTTTCTGTAGCTTATGGCTTTCATAATTTTTGAGCCAAGTTCATGAGTAGTTTTATGAGAGCCACAAATTTCCGTTTCAATTACTTCAGTAAATCCACATGCGCTATGCGTATAGTGGAAAGCCACTCATATTCTTTCCTTGTATGTATTTATGTATTTTTTGAAGCGAAATAATATTTTTCAAGTTTAAATACCCGGAGAGGCACATAATGCCGGAAGAATTATTTCAGTAGTAAAATTTTTATAATTAGATTTGGTATAATTTTAAAGTTTTGTAGCGGAATCCCAAAATTACTGGAACAGAATACCTTGAATTTTATTTATTGCATACGATTGCAACTTTTGTAATTTTTACCATCCCTTATGTAATCTATCTCTCTTTCTTTCGCCCTCTTCTTCAACTTTCGCATATTTTACACACACCCCTTCTCTTTCTGGGTATTTTCATGCATCGGAAACATTTTTTTCTGTGATAAAATATCAGTTTTTCCTTCCACAAACCATCCTTTTTTTCCTTGTTTTATTGCTGTTTCCACGGAGTTTGTTAAAATCTATGTAAATCGTAGTTTGATATTTTATATCATGTTATACTTCCCATCGGTACATTATTTGACGAGGGTTAAATTTCCCCCAAGAACGACGAGTGTATGTATGAAACTACCCTTCCGTTTGCATTGCTTCCTCAGCGCCGCGGTGCGTTAAACCCTTCGCTTCACGCATTCCTCCTTCCCGATTCAAATATCCGGAACAGCGAAAACAGCATACTGCCATGCTAACGCATCCAAATGACATGGCATTGAAATATACGAACTCCGTATTTAGCCCGTTGTTGGAGTGGTGAAAGGATTAGTTAGCGAAGCAGCGGCCGATGGCATCTGCATTCTAATGGACAGCTGGAGGAGTTTGTAGATTTGCATCCTCTCCCCCGCCATCCGCTTCCAAGAGGGGAAAGACCTGCTCCGAAATGGACGTCGAGCAACGGGGCTCTGCGAAGCATCTCAATAAGACAAGGGTTTGTTTGCCTCCACTCGTTTTAAACCCTCAAGAAAGAAGGGTGAACGACACCCCTTCCGATTTTTTTAGACCCCCTGCGGAGTAGAAATACTCCTTGTTTTTCTGCTCCTCTCAGAGTGGCTAAACCTAGTTGAAGAGGCGAGCCAAAAGTTACCTGAAACCAGAGGTGCACTTTGTGAAACGACTCTCTTTTAGGCCGTGTATGTTTCGTAATAGTCTCTCTATTTAAAGTGTGGTTGTCTTCTGTATTATTTATACTTATGTAATATATCCAAGAATAGATGATTCGCGTAGTAATACTTTTCATCAGCTATACTACATTAAATCATTGACCAACTGCGGCTTTGAAATTAATCTCCAGATTCCCTCGAGCACAGGAAATTCTCGTTGTATGATGTTGTTCGTATTTCAAAGGGTTATAAATATGAAGAATGGGAGGTGGCCCAAAAATATTGCGGTTAGAGTTCCTTTTCCACTGCAATGTTTCTTGGTTAAGGTACACACGTATGAGTTATAATCTCCGGTTTCCAATTCTTGTGTGAATTATTACCTTTAATTATAAGCTCTATTTTAGGTTAATGTTGTAGATATGCGGAGTAAATGAAAGAGGCGAAAATAACAGCAAATTCTGCGGCGTAATTTCAAAGAGATAAATAACAGAGGTAACGGGAGTTATTATAGCCTGTAATTACATTTCTTTCGCTACGAAAATTTTGTTGCTTCATAAATAAACTTCCATGGAAAATGAGCATTTTCACCGAATTCAAGTTTAACTTTACCATTCGACATTTAACTTTCAAAATTTACTTAATGTGTATTCATTTCAATGCTTTTATAATGGTCAAATGCTTTTTAATACTTTGGTTATAATCTTCGACGCTTTCTATGAGTAAATTACAAAAATGAATTTTATCATTAGTTGCTCTTAACTGCTTTCCCGAGTTCCTAAATGAATCATTTTCTTTTGAGTGCATTGGATTGATTCATTTTCCAAGGCGCCACAGTGGCGGAATCGTCTATCTCAGGTCACTCGTTAGGGCAAAGGTTGCCGGGGTAGTTGGCAAGGATAAGGGTATGGAATAGGAGAAGGGTTCGAGATGTTTTAGCCAAATGAGTATCGAATGCTCGGAACGCTGATGACTGAGTTCGGTAACTATTCAGCGACCCTTTCTCTGTCTCTCCTTAGGTCTGCTTTCCTCATTCAAAGGTCGTCTCTTTTCATTCTGATCTTTCGTCCGCGAATGTATCGCCGGCTGTACACCAATTGAAGGTTTCTGTTCTTCTACCAAAGAAATATTCACTCGTGAATGAAAATAACAGGCGAAAACATTTGCCAAAAATAGCATTGATAGGTGTTTTATGCAACTGAAATCAAAATTAAAGTTCAGAGTCATAGTTCCTGGATTTATCGCTACGTATCTATGTAAACTTCATATCTAAGACAATACATACATTCATAATTACAATTATCAATTAAAAAGGAAAATTTGCTTTATGAAGCTTTTATATTGAAATTGTCAGTGGTTGTTAGTTAACTGTCATTGGAGATTTCTCGTAGAATTCAGTCGTCATTTTATGTCATGTTTACTTATTATCACGTTTCAATTACAACAGAAAGTTGTTCTAATTGTAAAATACGCATGTTGCTTAAGTATCTCAATGGTGTGTTTCTAAGACAATGGAATTTCATTTTCTTTAATGTGGCTTAAGTATTTTAATAGCATTTAATAATAATAATAATAATAGAAATTGGTTACCCTACTTCTTACCCAGTCATAATTTTTTACGCATTCCTCCTCTTAGTCTATTCAAGTTACTAATTTGAAGCCTTGCCCTTAATCATAATACCCTTTCTCATGTAATACTTCGAACTGCAGCTAGAGTTACTTGAATAGGTAAAGAGGAAGAATGCTTAAGAAATCACGAATGGGTAAGAAATAGGCTAACCAATTTTTCATTGTATGCGAGTTTCGTGATTTCCTAACGCGTAGTATTTACGCGTTATGCAATCACGAAACTCGCGTACAATGAAATATTATTGCAATTGAAAACAACTGGGTGGGAAAACATGATGCTCTTACAAGCAATGGCGGTGCTTCACAAAATTTTGTCAAAGCTCTCGTTATCGTAATTTTATCCGAAAATATACGCTCTGCCGGTATTTATGGTTGTCTACCGAGAGTCGAATAAATACAAAAATTTTACTCGGAAAATTTCGAATGATTTTGACAGTTACTCTTAACCTGGTCCTTAAATATGGCGAAAATTTCCTTTTAGATGATACTTTGCTATTTCAACTTCGCCATAAAAGCCCGATTTGAGTGAAACTGACCGCAAATATTTTAATAGAGAATGAGAAGCAACATTCGCAATTCATTACCACTGGGTGTCTCGCAATTCCGCTTAACTACCCAGTTTTCAGTTCCGCGTGCAATTAATACGCGGCATGCGCAATTAAGAGTGGGCAGAAGGAATATTTTACTCCGTTCTTTCCTCAACAATTTTGACAATTAACGCGTGCCTTTTCGCAAAAAACGTCAGGTGCGCTGGACGATGTAATATTTTTTGTCCGTCGCGTTGAAATCTCGTCGTTTCGACCGTATCTCATTCCAGAATATGTTTTATAATAATGACCACGTCTGTGAATTCGCACTGTTTTTTTCCCGTCGAGTGGCACAACACACATTCTACTCTCGTCAGGGTTAAGCGGAGACAATCCAGCGTCGAATCCGACAGCGTTTGCATTAATCGTGTGCATAAGCTGCATCTCGACGCAAGCAGCATCTGTTTGCATTTTCTCGTGCTTGAAGAGGGGAAAACTGCCTTCTAGGTCGCTTCCCAACTGCAGAGAGCATTCACTCCTTTTCGGAGAAAAGCGTAATGTCATAGCTTTTTTTCACTGAGGGTTTCGTGTTAACCTTGGCTCATGCACCTTTTAGTTCGTCTCACTCGTTCGGGAAGAGGTTAATGGAAGCTGGAAGTTTCGTGGAATTTGCTTTCAAAGGTGGGCTACGACTTTTAGATGAAATTTTTTTAGGCGAACTTTTAAAAATTTCGCTACGGCTTCCTGGTTGACGTAATAGCTTACGTACACAAAAATCGTTCTATTTCTCTTTAAGTAAAAGCTGATTTGATAAACCGATGGTTAGTTTGTGGATTGCAAATTTTGGAGAGAGATCCATTAGTTAATGAGCAAATTCAATTTTCACTCTGATCTAAGGGAGAGCAGTAGCACTTTATTCTAACTAATATTTATGCTTTCTTATCGTCTAAAAATGTATTTTCTTCTTTTCCTCGTGCAACTTTAGTAAAATATTAGATTGTATTTACAGTCAATTTAGTATTTAGTCAAGTATTTCGCTATCTTGCAGCTATTTTAGTTATTTAATAAAATTTAATATTTTTGTTATTCTTTTTAAAGTATTTTTGTACGTGCTATTAACAAAAACATGTGAGATCTAACCTATCTTTTCGAAAGGATTCTAATAATTCCCATCACATGGTGAAGGAATGCTGAACCTACACAAAAACTGTATATAATACGTTATTTACTTCGAGGTATATATAAATCTATATATAACAGTATAGATACATTACATATTTCGAGGAAAAGACGAAGGAAAAGGGTAAGATGACTTGGCACGATAAGTCGTGCATCTAGGAAAATTCCCAAGGAGAAACGGACATGTAAAAAGTCTGACGGAACCGGGACTCGAACCCGGGTCTCCCAATTGCCGGTCGGTTGCTCTATCCATTGAGCTATCCCACCAGAACATGTCCGTTTCTCCTTGGGAAAAGACGAAGGCACAGTTATCGATATTCATTAGTAAATACTTGAGAAATTCTGTCAATACAGCCGTCATTTTTAAGCAGTGAAATCGTTTGCCTCTTATGTTTGTCTAATGATTTGTAAAACTTAAAATTTTTAACGTGATGTTTGCCTTTCCTCCAAAATAATTTGCCCATTTGGAATCAAATGTAACATTAAGTTCTTTAAAAAACTCCATTTTAACAAAACTTTTACTAAACCCTTTACCACATAACATTTTACTTAAAATGGAGTTTTTTAACGTTAATCATTACCACAAAGTCACTCCTGATTCTGTGTCGTTTATTAAGTTCTTTTTTATTTCTTTCCCGTATTTGAAAATACTGAATATCTTTTTCTTTCTCATTTATGTCGGATTAAAAGTTCCATCTCTTTCGTAACGAGGCCCCTTTAAATTTCCTATCAATTCTAATTTGTGCGAATTTTTCTTCAGGAAAAACGCAAAATCTCGTCATAGGACGTGATTTGATATGTATACCTTCGATGACTTTTATATATTGACCATTTCCTCTCCCAGGCGCGCAATCCCTTTATTAATGTGAGATGATCGCAATGTTCTGCTCAGATAGTGAGGTGCTGTGCGGTTGTATTCGCCGCCGTAGGGAAGATTTAGAGCCCTTTTACGCAACCGGCAAATCCTTTACCACGAGGCCCTTTCACGGAGCTAAGGATTGACGGTCGGATGGGATTTATAGTGTTGAGATTCGAGGAGAGTGTGAAAATGTGAGCCGATGGAATTGCGCTTTAGCGATCAAGTTAAGTCGGGGATACATTAGAGGTACAGAAAAGCATGGGTTTAACGGTGCGTTGTTCGGAAATGAGGATCGTTACCGTGCATTGAAATGGCTGAGAAATTTGCTTCAGATGAACAACAGAGAGACAGTTCCGTTTCGGGATTATTTTCGAGTGTGCCAAGCTATAATCACGCATCGCAGTGAGGTAAAGAGATTCGCCGAACTTTGAAATTGAGATAAAACGGCTTGGTTTGATTTGATAGTAGTTTATCGCTTGCAGCTTATTTTATTGTTTCCCATCGCCAGGAAATGTTTACTTTTAATATCGAGAGTTTAGTTTCATTGATCGCAATATCAGCAACTTCCAACTCCCGAATTTGAATCATCAATGCTCTTGGCGGATTTTTAAGTGTTTTTGTAGTTGATAACGTTTTGGAGCATTATCTCAGAGGGAGTTTTTGATGGAACCTTTTTATTAGTTTGATTTATTTATTGAATATCACATGCTACTATATAGCTTAGCTGCTTTGGACTTCTATGCAATTCTTACATAATATATTGCCACGATTCCTTAGAACGATTAAATAACAAAAACGCAGCCAATTTACCTACGTAGAAATTTTATTAACTAAAACTATTTACCGGTGAAAATTATGCATAATTTTGTCCTACACCTATCTGAAATGATATGTATCTAATACCTCAACGGGGAAGTATTGTGTGTAGCATTCTGTTACCTGGCAAAGCCCTTTGATTCTCCAAGCATTCTTTTCGTAAACGTAGTACCTTATTTTAAATTACATAGTATTATCTTATGTTTTCTTCTGCATATTCGAGGGCTGGTTTGAAAGATAAGATGAACAACACTGAACATTTCAAGATACGATGAACTTTGGTTCCTTTTAACGTGAGAAAGTATGTATCGTGTTTTGGAAGCAGGGCTGCAATCTGCTCTTTGCGTTGAACCCTCTCTCTCCAATTGAAAGATGTTATCTCGGCAAGAAATCCACGGATTTCCGAGCAAAAATTCGCCGTGGGTAACCATTCTCAAGACCAGACATCCGAATCTTTAACCCACATCTAGGCAGGCGCGCAGTTGCATTTCTTCCGAGAGCCGCATTGCATAAAAATCAACGGCGAATTCCGGGAATTTTCGAGTCTCGTTCTTCGAGTACATTTTCTTCGAACGCGGCTCTTAGTTCTCCGAATCTTCGTCACAGAATACGTCGAGGAATGTCCGAATGAAAATAAAACTACTCGGCGGAGGAGATAAATTTCTGCCGCAGAAGTGAGCTCGGTCTTTTTTATCAAGATGTGACGCCTCCTCTCCGGTTGTTAGCCAGGAGGTGCACGGTAACGCACTCCTACACACGCGCGTCACGGCACAACGGGCCCACGATTCCATCGCCTCATCCCTGCGCATTTGTTTGGTGGGTATGCGTAAGTGGCCATTAGAGCTTCCTGTGCGAGTCGAACTCTCATTCGATAATCCATTTTTCACGAAGAATGAAGTCGAAAATGCGATGAATTCGTTGGCGGAATTCGATTTTCATCCGTAATAAATGATTTAGAGGGGTTTCGCGAGGTGAATTTTAAGCATTGAATTGGTATACTGCGCTAAATTCATTGTTAGAATCAAATGGTGGGGGATCTTTATGGGTTTTAGGTATAGATTAGTCTCGGAAATGGGAAATATTTCGTCTTCTGTTTTCAGTAGTACTTTATCATTTTGATGTGGCCAACCACTGATAACAACTGCATACTATATGTCGTATGACTGCCTACTGCATCTATGACTGTTGACTTATACGATAAGATTATTCATTACCGTTCCTGCTACCATTATTTATTGCCGCTTCCATATCTTGAATATCGGAATATTTTTTCATTTTTATTTTTGGTGTTGGCTAATTAAGACTTTTCTTCTACTTTAACACTGACATTTATGTAGCTTGTTAAACATGCTATTAATCGCTTCGGATGAGATTGACTTTCAAAGTTGAAGATACCGATATTACACTACCCTATTTTCCTGATTCACTTTAAACAATGGTATTACTTTCTCGTACAAATGCAAATTTAAATCGTTCATCAGTCTTTTTCGTATAGCTTGCCATTAAACGGAAGATGAACAATTCTGCCTCACATTTTTCAGCTCTTGTTGTTGTTGTTAAATTTGTATATGATATGAGTTGCGTGGACGCTGCCAAATTACGCTCATTGGAAAGGAACATTGTCATTTGCATCAATTTAGAATGAAATAGCGGAAATTTTACTTCTGAAGTGGTGCCTTAATCGTATTTTTCACAGTGGAATTTTGAGTGCCTTGTCTTCTAATGGTGCATCAGCAACCTCTTCTGTTGAATTACTATTTGTTCTAAAAATCTTTTTGTTACGCATGACTTTCTATCATTGACGCCACATTTTATCACCCGATATTGAATCACTCAGTGAACATTATTATCAGATTTTTATCACGTGACAGAAGACATAATGGGGAGATAATTGCATCAATGCATCTTGAGATTATTTTACCGCTTTCAGTCGAACTGTCTCGCTTAATCCGTTTTCTCTTGAATGGCTTTTGATGCCTTTTGTGTCTCTCGAGTATCTTCAATTGAAAAATCATCCATTTAAGGTAATCTGTTGATTGACGTAAGAAGTAGCATTGAGGTAATCCCGCGCCTTCGTTTACCGAGAGACCTCTATCTATAACGACGAGATCTTTTCTGACCTCTTTCTGCTCTGCGAAGAGCATAATCTCAATTCATTATTTCACCATTCATTTTCATTATAAGTTTCTTTAGAAAACGTCAAGTAATGTAGTTATTTTGAAAATTTCATTCACTATTCTCCAATGAAGTGTATTTTGATAACAGAAGATTGGTAGTTTAACAGAAATACGGATTCTTTTAAAATTAAGAGTAATGATTACTAGATTTTCTCCATGCCATAGATTTGTTGGAATTTCAATCTTGTCAGAGATTCTTTCAATATTTCTCCTTTCTTTGTTGTTAAATTCGTTTTTTATAGTTTTTATTTACATTCATTTTGCATTTGAGCTACTATGACGCAAACACTTCAGAAATATTATGAGAGTATGACAGTGTCGTCAAAGTGGTCACACGGTACATGAAAGATTATTCCAAGTTTCAAGAATAAATTCCTGTGGTAGAAGGTTTCCTTGGCTGTCTTCCGTAAGGATTGCATTTTTACCGTTACCATGTACATCCTGCGCTCACGATAATTATAAGCGACAACTGTAACTTATCTGTCGTAAATAACTACACATTCTTTAAAAAATCTATCCTGATAAAGTGAATGATTTTATGAATAAAATGCTTGTCGATTTAAATTTCCCGACACATTTAGCTATTTTTGTTCTACTATTTTTCTATGATGGCAGAAAATTCTATTTCGTTTCATAATTTTCCCCATCAGTCTCTTTCTAAAGAAAATGAAATTATATTCTCAGCTACATTCATGGATGTAGTAAATTGAGATAACTTGTGTGAGTGTAAAGTAGAAACCCGCGAGCCGCCAGTGGCGTATGGCAGAGGGTATATTAACACCTTACTTAGTCTACCCTATTAGCTTTTCCGATGCTATACGGAAAGAACGACCAGAAGTAACCATCTGTTTAGGTGATTTCTTCCATGTAAAGCTTTGTCGATCCTCTCGAATTATGAAATATGCGAAAGAAAAGTATTGAAGTAAGGCTTGAAATGATAATTAACTTGTAGGGGATGTAAGTGAAGTTCCAGTGACCTAGTCTGCAATATCACAGAAAAACTATAAAGCCATTATTACGTGGTTTTGTATAACTACGCATTTGGCCGAAGATCAGTACTTTCCATCTCTTTGAGCACGCTCGAATTAATGGCATATGAATGGAACATAATATATCTGCTCGGCGAGCGGACGGACAATAACCTTCTCACATATCTCCGCTTCATCTCTTCTCTTCCGTGACGTGCTTCCCGTTCTTCCTTGCCTATTTTTCCTCCTCTATTCTCTTTGTTCTCGTCATTTTTTCCATTTTCCAGTTTTAGATCTGCCCATCTCTTGTTGGTTTCCTTCACGTGACCTTAGTTTTAGATTCAGGTTTTGACTAAATTACATTATTTATCCTCTGTAAAATATTTTAAATCGGATACATCCAAACATTTTCCATAGTATACTGTTTGATGCGGTGTTGAAAGATTTAACGTAGTCATGACTTTTTAATTGGATTTATCTATCTGAATCTTCTTCTCATGTTACCCGATTTCTCCATCTCTTTAAGAATTTTGTTCTTTAATAATTAAGGAATTTAATAATTAGCTTGTTACCATCCAATTTTTACACTTTAATGTAGTTATTAATTAATGTGTTTATTAACAGTTATATAATTGATGAAAATGACTTGTCCTATGCATAATTTTGTATGTCGTTGTATGAATAAATTTATTATTATTATGTCCATATAAATTCACTGCATATCTTTTTGACCCCTGCCAGTTATTGATTTCATAACAGTGAGAACAGCTTCCAAATCAAACTGTTAAATCGAGAAATTAAGACATTTCAGCGAATTAAGTAGCAAATTAAAGCTTTTTGACTCCCATCTATGAAATTCGAAAATGACTTCCAAATCCACGATGCATCGATGTTATGAATAGGTCTGTTTCAATTAAACCTCTTTCCATCTCTTACAATCACTATCTCCCCCACTATGCTTCCTCCCCTCCCAATGCCCTCTACTTCAATCTCCCTTCATCCAGTATGCTCAAGGAGGTGTGCCATCCGCATGTTCCACGTGGGGTAGGGTACGTGCCTTGCAGTCTTGAGATTAAAAAATGTACTTGTGTTTCGTCGCCGCATTACCCCTCAGCTCTGTGCGGTCTCTTACACGGCCATTTACGGATCGCTCCATAAATGTATTCAAGGCGGAATGTCTCTTACTTCCTGCGTGTCGTTATCTGGCTGCAATTAGAATTTTTTAAACGTTTATCGCTCTACATACGCTTCCGTTATGATATGAATTCGTCTTTTGTAATTGTTATATCTCATCCATGTTTTAACTAAATTTTATTTTTCCTTGACATTCTTATCCGGGTAATTCGATGCAATTTGAACCTCTAGGAAGAATTGATAAGGTATATGAATTTGTCTTTCTTAATTGTAATAGATCATCCCTGTTTTAATTAATTTTTTCTTGCATTTCTTATCCGGGTAATGCGATGCAATTCGAATTTCCAGAAAGAATTCATGCGAGAATTACAGTTTCGGTTCGTTTCCCTCTATTTGCAATCTATGATGAGAGGATGATGTGCAAATCAAATATTCGTGATTTGATTTGCTCATTATCCTTTCTATTAGGTGATCAATCAATCAAAGCAATCGTTTGACTGAATTGAGCACCAAGTAATCTGTTTGCGCTCAATTTTTGGGAAGTTTTCTCGAGAAAATAATTGTTAGTTTATAGATATACTATGTAAAATTTGAAATCTCTTTATTTTCATTTAATTGACGTATGTTGTTACATATTTCTTTAGCGAGTGCAAGAACAATCGTTTCATTAATTTTATGAAGGCTACGAAGTGCAGATAATCTTCTCAAATAAAGACCATTGATGGATCACTTTCGCATTGATCTGCCCATTATTTATATAATAATTGTCATATCTTGAATTTTCATCTTTTTTATATCTTTTAATCGTTATACTAATCCGCAAGGTATTACAGTGTATTTTGTAGTGTAAGGCATTATAGTGTATTATGTTAGTTAAGAACTCCTTTTACCCAGGAATCTCTTGAGAATTTTTCCTCGATCTTTCATTTATGAAACCATTCACAAAATATCCATCCGTCATTACCTGTCATTGGAGGAATGGCAGGGTCGAAGGACAGTTAATTATCTGTGCCTTCTTCGTGACATCTCTCTGTAATTTTCATGTTTCATAGCCGTGAAATCATCCTTATTTTAAACGAATTAAATAAAGGTTGCCTTAAGTATTGAACAAATAGGTTATATTTTGAACTACTTATTAAAAATTATATTTTTCGCTGTCTCAGGAATAATCGGAATTTGAAGTATCTGACGGCCGAGATTTAACTGGCTTTTTCCGTACACGATCGCTTTAACGTTTCGCACAAATTTTTCGATTCATTACACTGTTATCTTTGGCCTGAAAGTATAATTCCGTATAACAGCATTCTCTTAAATTTTTATTTAGAAAATTAATTTGGGACATTTATTCCATCGCATGTTCCTCGGCTATCAATATAAAGTAATTTTTAAAACCTGTTTTATTAGTCGCTTCTCACACTTCTGGGCGTTGCTTCATTTTATAGCTGTGGGAGATGTTAAAACTTTAATTTATCCCTGCGAAATGAGTGGCTTTTCGGAAAAAAGGTGTTGGTGACACACTTTGTTGATGACATTAGAAAAAGTTACGGTTAATGTTTAAGCTAGAAAAGGTCTATTACATATGTACAAATGTTATGTATACATTTTACGAAATTCGGTAGATAAAGTGGTACTAATGCAGTCGTTGTGGATTCGGGTACTGACCATAATAGTTACTGAATTCGATCGAAAGAATTTTAATCTTATCATTCACGGGTGTCCTAATTCTTATTTTTGAAGAACATTTTTTATTATTTTTTAGTATTTTCTAAACAGAGCTCTCTTAAGTCTTTATTCCTTTTTTTGGCGTAATTAACAGAATGGGCCACTTTGCTGGCGTGATTGACCGGTAATCTCAGCAAAATGCTCTGGACAAAATTGATCTCTGCTTCTATAAATGGCAGTAGCTGTGCAATTTCCCATCCCCTAGGAGGCACACAAAGAGGGGTCGGAGTTCTCCAATAATTCAACCTCGTGCTCCGAAGCTGGGGTTGGATGGAATTGGAATACGAGGGTGCATGGACTGGGGGAGATGTTTCCTTCTTGAGTGCAAACAACGATAGAGGTTTTTGTCGGAGGAATACCGGAAAGCGGTTTTCTCCGATCCAATTGAGGGCGTAGGGGATTAAAGGCCGTTGTAATACCCGTATTTTTCGTTTGGGTGCATCTCAATCCTGGAAAACGCATTGGATGTTCTCGAGTAATTAGTTTATCGACCTAAGTAAGGCCTTGAGCTTAGCCGTAAATTTCCCTGTCTGGTTTAGTAGTTTTCAAACCATTTCACCCCTTCGATCGAGTGAAATATTAAGGGGAAACTCAAGCGAATCTCTCGAGAATCATTAAGGTTTTGTCGAAGTTATTCCGTCTGGCTTGGGGAAAACCACACTTCAATATGTTCTTCGAAGTTATTGAGGCTTCTGCAAGAAATCTCCGTAGAAGATGATAATTTATGGGAGAGGTTGGATTATTCCAAATTTTGTAGAAAAGTTGGCGTGTTCAAATAAATGCTAAAAATGTATTTTGGGATCCAGTGCTAGCAGATGTGAGCGTTGTAGAAATCATTTGATGGAAAAAAAGTTGTTGTAAATCATACCTGTAGGCATCGTGTTTTAAGAACTTACGCTGAGAAAAATATAAGCAAGATATGGCTCCATATCAGTTCACGTGAATATAATTCTGAAATCTTACCGGAACAACTGCGAATTGCGTTAGAAGTAAAATAAATGATTTTTTGTATAAGGAATCACTCTGCTAATACACTAAATACATGTTTCCTTTTCAGATCTTTATTTCTTCTCCATAATTTTTCCTCGTCGGCTACTGAGTGTAAATCCTTGTCTAACATGAAAAGAAAGAAGGGTGCGCTTGTTCATGCTATAGATCTCGTGATTCAGAGATTTCTTCTCTTTAAATTTGCATATGCGAAATAAAATCTAATGCTTCATTTTAAAATGCACTATAAAGGCCTGCAAGAGTTATTTGGAGCGGAAATACATCCTGCAATCCATGGGAATTGTGTTACTTTTTAATATCAGTGCTCCGGGGTTCCGAATTGGACTCGGTCCAAATTTCGTCCGAGAAAAAGAACGCTTCGGTGATGTACAACATGAGGAGGAAAACATTTTAGCTTTCACAGGAAACACAATTAGATGTATTTTTATTTTCGATTTAATAATTTTGATTATATCGACAGTACAACTAGATTATCGCTAGTTTGATACTATAGCCCCCTAAAAGTCTGTAATGAGTCGAATTATTTAGTTAGAATCGTTTCTATCGACTTTATTGCTTTCTCCAAATCCAAATCCTGGATCGGGTCCCGGTCCCGTCAGACCTTTTCTTTTCCTTGAATTTTAGAACTGTTTCAAATATGTTCTCAATAAACACACAGTACTTCGTAACTTCCACAAATTGTTTTATTTTACGATCAGTTTCGTCCTTAGCACGGCCATCATCAGTTACATATTAACAGAAAATATTTCCTGTATAATATGGCCAAATTTCTTTATCATCATGTTGATTATATTTTTAAAATATGTTTTTGAAATTTGGACAAAGAAACTTTTCCTGTTCGCATAGTGGCAAAAATGGTCAACTTTATTAGACGGTCACCTTCAAGAGGAACTTACATTGGTTACAACTCTTCATAGCGTGTATGATTTCTCAGCCTGTTATTTTATTCTCCGAGATTTAATTGGGGAGTCCGTCGAGACGGAAGTCTGGGCACCATAAATTTGATTGAGATTGGATGCGTCGGACTGGTGATTTCCTGCCTAGTTACTTCTCGGCCACATCAACACTTACCGATCAGTAAACTTTCCTCAATCCCATTTAAACTTTACGCCATCAATAAATCCAATCCGCACTCCGAGGTATTGCAGAGGCCTTCCTTATCTATCCGTTAGTTTTCCGTGAGTTCTGCAAGAAAAAGACTTCCTTCCCGTCAAGTACTTGCCTACTTTCTTTAACCCATTCCCCTTTCTTCTGTGGGCACTACTCTATAAATAATCCTCTTTTTATTTATTTGTTTTATATCCTTGCGCTGGATTTCCTGGAGTGGAATTTCCCCTGGGTGCAATGTGGTATGAGAGAAAGGGTGGTTGATGTGTTTCATTACGGTGATAGGTTTACTTTTTGATGAAGATGTGTATGATACGTTGTCGACTGCTAAAGAAAATCCGATAATAACTGCCAAGATATTTATCCATCCCATGAGTATTCCTCTCGGAGATCGAATTACCTATTGATTTTAGTTTTTAGACAAACATTTGGTTCGTTCTAGAGCTTGTAACGTTTCTCACGCGGAGCAATAGGAATCAACTACTATTGAGTATACATTTGAGAGGGATGTAAGAGGAATTAATTACGACTTTCATCAGATTCACCTGATTTTCTCACCTCGTCGATTTTAACTGTTAAGTTTCAAGACACGTCTTCCTCTTGTGGAAATATCTCATAAATGAAGAAAATGTAGGTAAACGTGCAAATATGAGAAAGCTGAGCCTCTTTAATCTTCATAAAATATTCATGCTTTGCAAGCCACTTATAACCTTGCGAATGGGTGTGTTAGTGAACTTCCATCTTTCTGCATTCCCAAGTTTTCTGTAAATCTAGCGGTACATAGCAGTGTATCCATTAAAGATGGTTGCCACCTATGTTCTTATTCTTCGTCTTTTCAAATTTACTCCAATTTTCTGGGTCTTACAACGATATGTTTATTATAATATTAATATTTGAAGGATAAGTTACGTTACGTCATGAAGGAAACACGCGTGAAGTGATTTTTTCATCTCCGATTAAGGATCAGCGGAAGTTTGGGATGTACCGAAAACCATTGGCATAGAGTAAACTTTTTAGAATGAAAATTTGTAGAACTCTTACAGCGAAGTGCCACCATAACATAAACTAAAACAGTTTACTAAAATTGGTTACAAATCCCGAGCTCAGCTGTCATAGAAACTTCCCCTCCGAGATATCGCTAATTTTCTTCGAGCATATCTTCCCCTTGTTCGAAACTTCCCTCATAATCATCTTTTCCACTTATTTCCTTTTCATCGATCTCGGTGGAATCCTCTTCCCTTAGCTTTCCAGCAAATCTTGGAGTCAAATTACTTCCGGGCTGTTACCAGTTCTCTTTGTTGAGATTTTAAACTTTCGAGTGGTAGGTAGTTTCAATTACGCAATTACCCTGAAACAGCTATCACCGTTGTCTGAATTTTTGGAATTTTCCTTTTCGATCCATACATTTTCGGCGTCATCTTGGCGCCACATTTCAGTCTTGATCGTGTTCTTTCAGTGCCGTCGTAACACATGGACCCACTGAACATTTTCCCGGGGGTCACATGCTAATCTGTGAATATCACGTGACTTGCCATAAATGAAATTATATTTGATGAAATTTACTTATCTTATAAATAAAGTCGAAAGTTTGTGAGAGTTTTTGTGTGTGTGAATGTTCGCCAGAGGTTTTAAACCTTTTTAAGAGCCGTTTCGCTGGCAGTTCGCGCCTTACACTCAGAGACAAAAACTGGAAACAAGGGAAGGAAACTGATTAACCGGCCTTCTATGTGCCTTCTGTTTGTGTTTCTATTGTTACTGTGTTATATCCATATTCATTATTGGGTATTTCAGTCGGTCAATTTCAATCCAAATCCTTCATTTGCATATTTCTTATGTACATTAAGAGTGACTGTTTGCCCGTCAAAATATTCTCACAAATGATGAATCGACAAAGTGTGCGTTTTGTTGAGTATATAGTTATTCCTTCTCCTCATTAGTTTTAGTAAGAATACATATGTTTCCTTGTTCGTCCATTAAGACGCATTTTGTATTGTATTTATCGATTTTTATTTCCTTCTTAAATTGTTATTGTGACTATGGCAATCATGTTTATGTGCATATTTGTGAATTTCAATGAAAAATTGTAAAGTCTTCAAAGATATGTATTTTTAGATATGTTGAATCTTTGTTAAATTGAAAAAAAAATAATAATATTTTATATTTTCTTAGGTTTAATTGTACTAGTTTAAGTTGACTACTGTATATTGACATGTCACCTATTCAGGGCAGAATTATTTCTGTTTTTGTAATGAATGTTTTTGTGACGCAAATAAATTATTATTATTATTATTANCAAACATAAATATGTTTAATATTATCGACCATTTACATTTCATTCCTGTGAGTGGTTGTCGATGGAGCTCCATCACCCTCATGGGCCTATTACGCTGTTCAGACGAATCTTTGTACTCTCTATTTGTCGATTCAAATATTTACAGTAACGACGATCGGTAGTTCTTTCGTACCACTACAAAATTTGGAATAGTCACATTTTTTTGCGATTTTTTTTTCCTTAAAAGCAAGATAATTGGTGTTCTTCTTCAGTAATTCTCTAATTTAAACATATTTTAGCATCTAGCCATTATTTTTCTCGACAGCAGTTATACCTTCTCATTTTTTTATGAGAAGCGTTCACATTCACATTCTGATTTCCAGTTCCAGTTGTTAACTGTTCATTGAATGTGTTGAAGCGGTTGCCTATGAATCCGTACCTGGCTAGGGGAAGACGTATTTATGGCAGCACTCCTGCAGATCCATCTTTTAGTTGGTGTTTCCTGGGTTAAATGGTTTAATGCTGGATGTTTCGACCTGCCTTCGCATTCGTGGTGCCTCATTGATTGTTCATGTTACTTTTCCTACAAGCCGCTCTTTCCGCCTGTCGAAATCTCCGCTGCAATTTTGCTGTTTATCGGGCGTCGTCTTTTTTTGTTTCGACCCTGCGGTTAGTTCTGCGTGGGAATGAAGGATTGTATAACTGGGTTCGCTGCCGCGTTGAAAGGTCGCTGGACCGAGCGCAATCACTCGGGCAAAAAATTACTCCCGTTTTATTTTTAAAAGCAGCGGTTTTGATTATCGAATTAAATTGCTCGTGGAGTTGGTCTCGCAGATATTTCGCGTCGTTATTTCTCTGGAATCAGATTTCAGTTATTACATCCCTTGAGCACATGCAGTGACCTGTAAAGATGAAGCTTATCGTTATTATGAATTTATAATTTAGGAAAGATATTACTGCTTAGAAAAGGTTAAAGATGTCACACATTCCGTCAAAGTGTAGTTGTGGAAAGAGAGAACGTTGAAATAATCTCTTCGAACATTGGTACAAGAAGCGCAAAATTTCAGACGGCTTAGTGAATTAGAAAGTGATCTTGTCTATCCTAGAAGATTCTAATAAAAATGGCTGGGCTTAATCGAGGTCACCAGCCACATAATTAGTTGTTCATCAACTTGGCCTTATTTTTCACCTGTTTTTTTAACTTGCCGACAAACTCTACTAGTAAACAGGTAGATAAACTTCTATTTGGATCCAGGTCAGTATCCACTGATGTGAAGGTGAATGATCTTGGAAAGAGAATAGAGAAAATCTGTGTGTGCACAAATAAGTTTTAAGAACATTTTTAGGAGAAATTATCAAAATCTACAATTTTAAGGTGTGCGTAAAGAAATGAGCAGAATTCATTGTCTGTGAAATCCTAAGTATGATTCAGAATTGTTCAACAATCTTATAGGTAGAGATATCTTCATTTACCCTAGAAGCATCTAAATCTTATCGAGGAGTATGGCATTATTTAAATTTATCAAGGAAAGAAATGGTAATAATTCTGAACGCTAATGCGTATGCCTACAAAACTTCCCAAGAGAAAAACGGACATAAAAGAAGTCTGTCAGGATCGATTTTTACCTGCGGTCTCCCAAATGGCATGTCTGAATGCTTTTGCATGGTAGCTTAGTTGGTTAGAGCAGCCTTCCGACAGATGGAAGATCATGGTTTGAGTCCCAAGCCTATCGGACTTTTTTCGTGCCCGTTTTTCCTTTATCGAGATATTCTTACTATAATATTTATCAAGATATGAATAAATTCATTGTGGTATGGTTACTTCCGCATCCTTATTATAAATTTCAGCGGCAATAGTCACGTATTGTATCATCCAAACACTGTGTGTTTCTACATAACCGTATGTTTGCGAATATTTTTGGTGAATTTACGTTCCTCTGAATATACAATAATAATTCCCTATCCTTTGCCACTTCTTGCACAAAAGCTGGTTCCTTTCATAAGTAAACGAAAAATGTGAGCCTAAGTTAATTCCATTCTAGTTCGCAAGTTTTATCTTTAAGATATAGCGTAGTTAATACACCCTCACCCATTAAGAGAAGAAGACTTATTTCTTTCCTTCTCTAATCATTTTAGACTACAGAATTGCTTCTTATTATTAGCATGCTGAAAACGTAAGAAATTGCGCGTGACCGAAATACTTCGCGTGTAATTTGTTTTGACGACAATTAAGTCAGGTAAGAGCGTGAAGGGATTCCTCAGAATGTGACTTCTAGATGGCATGTTGTACACCTCTGCTATGACATTTGAGACTAGTCATTTCATACTACATGAACAGTGAGTCAGTTACATTGTTATGATACGCAATGATTTAAATTAAGAGTTAAAAAGTGTATATATTTTTATAACACATGAAAATTAAACCATCTCATACGCAGTCAGTCTTTAAGAAGTCATTCTTCGTGTCATATTTTGGTAAAGAAACTTCTGTAAAATCATTTCATTTTTTAATTGCAGCTTGTAAAACTCCAATTGCATTTCATTATTTGTTTCTACTTAAAACTTATTCCTGTATAGTATCCTGATGAATTATTCTATTCAAAGCAATTGATCTACCATTTGGAAGGTATGGATTCCATTGAAGTACTCCTAAGAAAATTTCTAGATATATAGTATAGGAGAGTATCGCGACTTCTGGTATATATTAGAGCACCGTTTCTCAAATTCAAAAAAAATTTGAAATGACATTCGTCCTATGGTAATTATAAATGTTCTTTCTAGAAATATTTTTCTTTTCCGTATTCAAATCAAATTTCGTGAGGATGACGCTTATCCCGAAGCCATTGTTCACAAACCAATGTTTGATAAGGTTATTAAGAGCCCAATGAAATTATTTGATCAAAATAGTCTTTTCTCAAGCTCATCTCTAGATTATGATCATCGAAGGTAGTTTCAGCAAACGATGTTATCAATTTTGACACTATATTTCCCAAGATTATTGTATTTAAAAAATCATTATCATATTAAGGAATGGAGCTGTACATGTCAGAGATACATCTTCATCTACATAAATAATCTGCAAGCCTCCTTTCGGTGTGTGGCAGGGGCATCTTGTCATGAATTTACCCCCCTTTTGAAGGAACCGCAAGCATAAATCGCAGATGTTAGTTTCGCAAGTGGTCCGGTTGAATTATGCTGCATTAGAATGCTTTTTATAAGACCACCTGCATTATAAACATTGTAATTAATTTTTTTCCTCTTTGGCTCTCTGCTAAATGTATTTTTATTTATATATGTGATAACAAAATAGAAAAACATTTTCTGGATCCTAAATATTCCACGCCTTAAAAACAAATTGGTGATACAGGAAAACGGGTAAGGGTGACTTGTCGCAAGATGGTGCGCACCCAGGAAAAATCCCAAAGAAGAATGGACTTGAAAAAAGTCTGACGGGACGGGGAAACGAACCCGGGTCTCCCAATTGCCGGTCGGGTGCTCTGTCCGTTGAGCTATCCCGGCAGAACATTTCTCCAAGCCATTCGG
>KZ308239.1:458842-527502 GCA_000376725.2 Ladona fulva
TTTACATACATTTCTTATAGGAAAATATAAGAACTGGTTATCCTCGTGTGCTTATATGGGATAATTCATGAAATCAAGATTCAACAATTGCCTCAGTCGCAAAGGGATGGGTTGTTTATTTCCAAATAATATTTACAAATTTTCTATGTATTTTGTCGAAGTTCTTGCAATTCAGAATTTATATGAATGTTTCACGACTAAAATAAGATTCTATGATCATTTTCCTTTCTTGTGACACTTGTCTCAATTTTGTAAGACCATTATTTCTAATTTAATTTTGTAAAATTAACAACCTCAGCAAGTCATGAAAACGTACTTAACATTCATCTCTTATGCAAACGTATTATGGGCTCCTGGGTTCGAACCCGGGCCTGTACAGAGATGAGAATAGTTTTCCTGGGGGTTTCAGCATTGTAGAAACACAATGCAGTTTGTTTCAGATCTCGATGTCAAGCCGTTTCTGAGATAAATAGGTGGACGGGCAGATGGATGGACAGACAGACATTTGCTTTTTATATATATGACTAGTAAATGCCCCCGTCAAGCATGACGGGACTTAATTTAGTTTGAAAATATATCTATTATCGTATATATCTGGTCCTCCTAAGCACAAAAAGTTCTGCGGTAAGATCATAATAACTCAATTTGCTTTTTATATATATATGATCTCAGCTATGCATTTATAATTTAGCAAGATTTCTTAATTTTCCTCTAGGCAAGAGAACTTGGGATTGCAAGCACGGTTGACTGGTGTAGAGCGGCGAGGTAGAGAGCTGCTCTTACAACAAGGAGCTGCAGTTTCAGGTGCTTCTGTTGCTCTCTCTGGGTTGAGCTCTCGTCTTGACGGTCTTGTGGAACAGTTGGTGGCTGGATATGGTATCTCAGAGCAAGAACTTGAGGTAATTTAGTTTATCTGAAAAATGAGAGTAAGAAATATAAATCCTTGCTATAGCTGTAAATGCTTTTATTCGTAGGTAATTCTGTACAATTATATAGATATTTTGGTTAGCTTATTTGGATGGAGTATTTATAAAAATATAATCATTGAATAGATATTCTACTGTTATGTTTTTGTATTGTTAACTTTACATAAGTTAGGTTTAATTTTTAGGGTTGCTTTGACTGAAAATATTTTGATCAAATATTTATTTGACTTTAATTTTTAAGCTTGCATGTAGTTTAATTAGAAAAATTTACAATGGAAGAAGTAGAAAACACTCATCAAATATAAATGGGGAATCAGAGCTCATACTTTTTAAACAGGATATTCCAGAAATTCTACTTTATGGGCAAAATCTTTGTTTTGTAGAATATTTTCCTGCAAATAACATCAGTATTTGAGGTTTGAAGTTATGCATCAGTGAAACTGTCTGATCTTTTAGTTCTGGGTTAGATTTTGATGGTATGGTTGTTTTTATTAAATAAAGTTTTAGGATGGCTTACCTTTTCCATTATTAAATTTGGTATGAGTACAAATAATTGCATTAAAGGTTGTGTACATCTTGTTTCAAAATTTAATTGGTGTTCTTGTTTTAGTTTTCTAGTAAATGCGTTAGTTTTTCAGAATGATTTCCATTCCTTCCTTGATGTTTGCTCTATGTAGTTAGACAAGATATTGCTGATAACCAACCTTTCCAACTCTCTCCTTGCTAGAAGCTTTTTATGGGCAATAATTATTTGCTTACTTCCTTAATATATAAAACAAAATTATCTAAAAATGTTGCTGCTGCTTCCGTGGAAAGAATGGTAAATGTATTATTTTCTTGGGTAAGCAGAAGTAGACAAAATATTTATAATTATAGCTTTTTTCTTTTATTTTGCTTCAGCCAATGGCTTGCTATCTAGGTAAGTGTTGAACCTTTGTAAGAGTTCATAATTGCCCTACTGAAATCTTTAATGTACAATTTGAAGACTAGTATTTAAAAAAAGGTAGAAAAAGTCATCTTATTTCCTTTATTTTCTACAAGTTTCACCTTTCTCTTCATGGTAGCTAAGTACGGTCATTATTTTTATGAAGCATCTTATTTTAAGAACTATTTTTTTTTCGACCAAGGGAAATAACAAACGGAAATATTTTTTATTTTTACTGACTTGAAAGTGCCTTGTAGTTATTGTTAAAAGTGCTTCGACAGCTTAGGTCATTTCACATGTAGGCCCCCACCGAAGTGCCTTGTAATCAAATAACCTTCTAAGAAAAGAGATAATTATTACATTTACCAAGCAAACTTAAGTTCATAGGCATTTCTATGACATTCTCAAATGAACAAAAATTGATTTATCTAATTATTAAATGTTTCATCATTTAGTTCTTTCATTATGTTCATGAAATTTATGTTCTCTCCATTTCAGCACTATTTTTTCTTGATTATGATTTTATTTATAATTTTCATTAATATACTACTAATTTAAGTTGGAAAGCTCACTGAACTTGTTCAAGGAATCAATCATGTTTTCAGTTATGTTTTGGCCTGCTTCATTTTGATGTAAGCATTTCTGTAAAATTACTCAGGAGAAGTAATTTGGAAATTATACGTTTGGATTGAAATCAATTTGGATTTAAATTAAGGATCAGGTTAATTCTGGCTCAATTACACCTCAATTGCAGCACCATAAAAATCCACTATTGTTTGATCATTAATTATCATTAATTCAGTTGAATGTTATTTAGTTCAACCATCATTTATAAACCTTCAATGACCCAGCCCTCAATGAAAAGAATATCTATTTAAAGTTATTCATGACATTATGGTTCTCATGAACACCATTTTTGGTGTAACAAGTTATTATTAGATTTGACATACTAAGATTTTATTTAGTGATGAATTAAAGTTAATATAATCTCTGTAAGATTGATCTCAGGTTTTTAAAAATAAAGGTTTTGGTGCTCACCAAATTCATGTTACAACCATCCAAAGAACACCAGAAAAATGTAAGCACTCATATTGCACTTGAAAAATCAATAAAAAGTTTCATCATAAAACAGTACCTTTTCACTACTGGGAGTGTTTAAGTAGCTTAGTCAGAATAGGTGCTAGAATATTGAATCACCACACACCACAAGGAAAAAGTGCTGTCTATAGTGTCTGTTAAATTTTCTAATGTTTAGTAAAATAACAATAATTAGTAAAACTAGTTTGTAGTTTTACATTTCTATATTTAAAATGTGAAGAAAGATATTATACTAACTTTACATTTTGTTTCATAGAGCAAGTATGTAAATAAAGTTCCATGTCATTTCTTTAAATTAGGATGTAGTTTATTTCATGTAGTTTCCAATGAAACTTTATATTTTTGTTTGAAGGAATTTCATATTTGAACTTTTGGCAGGGAAGGCCAAAATTCCTTTCAATTAGTCTGACATAGGTAAAATCCATGAAAGTCAGTGTTACAAAATAGTTGCAGCATACGTATGTTACTATGATTGACATTTTTTAGAGATTTTCATTTTAAAATATCATTGTAGGTTGAAAAACTTACAAGAATTAATTCAAATTGACTGAGAATTCAAGGTTTAAGATGCAGAAAAATATAATAAATATTCAATTTTTAGGATTATTAACGTGTTATTGACCCAACTCTTTTTCCTACAGGATGTTATATTCCATAATGAGGCATACACCCAGAGTAGCAGTGTGGAGGCCAGTCCAGAGAAGAAGAGGACCAACTTGCCTGCAGGAGAAAGTTGTGAAGAAGGGTCTTATCAGACAGTCTCCACACAGGTTCCCACACATCCCCCACGCCCATCCCGTGCCCCTCATCGTAGGTCCCCTGCCTCCCCAGCAGCTGGTGCATCATTTGTCTCGGCTGTGATCAGTGCCATAAAGAGTGCAGCTGCTCCCTTTTCATACCGTTCAACAACCACCACTGTGCCGCAGGATGTGTCCTCATCATCTGAACCGAGTCTGACGCCTGCTCATGAGGCAGACAACAGCGAGGCAGGAACTGACCTTCCAGAGGACTTGCCAGAAATGCCACCAACGCGACTTGCAGGAAGTGAATCTTTGCAAAACCTCTCGCGAGCCATAATGCAGAGGCAGGTGACAGAGAATGAGGAGGAGGAAGATTCGTTACCTCTTTCTCCCCCTCACACATCACCGCTATCCAGCTCGTCCTCCCCTTCGGATGCTACAGCCGAGGATGGAGAACGGAGGAGGGACAAAGAGAAGGATAGGAGCAAAGGAGAGGGACGCTCCACCCTCACCCCTCCCCCCACTTCCGGAGCAGATTCCCTAGTGGACCAAGTTATTGAGGTTGACAACCTTTTGACCAAGTTATTAAAGGTTCTACGAATCATTCAACTCGAAAATGATGCATGCATTGAAGAGATGCAGGAAGAGAGGTAAGTTGTTCAACAGTTCTTGATCTGTTCTTAAGGTTTCTAAATGTTGTAATCTGTTGACTGCCATCCTCAGTGGTGTAGTGGTTAGTGAATTTGCTTTCCACGTTTGAGGTTACTGGTTAAAGTCTTCATTTTGGCATGGTTTTTTTCTGTAATTGTCAGAGCCATAGTTAAAATTCACTGTTCATGTAATTGGACCCTCAATTCAACTTCATACATTCAGTAATTTCAACATGGCTTTCATTAAATCATGTATTATATAATTGAATCCAAGTATTTTTGACTTGGTATGTATTTGGTTCACTATCAGTATGAATTGAATGTGTGTGTGGTTTTGATGACTTCCCTCCTCTTACTATGGTTCTGGTACTCTTATTTATGTATATATTGCTGTTTTAATGAAATAGTCTAAAAATCCCATATAATCCTAAAGTCTCTAACTTAAATTACAGTTTTACAGTCATTTGGTTCATTTTTGTTATTAATTTTTAATTTTTTTGTATCAATAATCTATAAAAATTGGATCTGATAAAGGTAGTAGAATTTCTCTTTGTCTCAGCTTATATGGATCTTTTTCAGAATGCATTTTGTAAGTGGTTTTTGTTATTCAGTGAAATTATGTAATAATGGACAAATATTACACACACAATATTCTTTCAAAATTTTGTATGAACTATATATTTGACTTTAGGATGCAGATAGGGGTAATTCTTTGATAAATCGTTATAATTTAAGAAATAGATGCTATCTCACTGTAAAATTGTTGTCAATAGCAGTGATCATCATTTATAATAGTTATAGAAATGTTAAAGCTTATTTCCCATAAATTTAAGTGTATGTATAAAAATATTGGTAATCTTTATTATAAATTCGTAAGTATCTAACATTTCGTATGATTAAGTCTCTCGTTTGATTGAGACTCTTGTCTTTTAAAATTCGTAAACAAAAAATACATTTATACTTTATTCATAAGTCTTTTTGACTTTAAATCCTAATCTTACGTAAATGTCATTAATCTTGCGTAATCTTATCTGTTAATGAACTTGATTCTAAAGTAATTGTGAAATATTCATTTAGGTGTAGTGTTTTCTATTTTTAAATTTTAACCTTTCCTAAGAACGTTGTTATATCTTGACCAGTTTCTTAAGAATACCTGTGTAATCATGATTTTCACCTTTATTGGTCTCTAAAAATTATTACTTTCCTAACACAAGCCTAAATAGGGCCACTCTAGAATATATCTTTCAGGACAAGTAGTTTTAGAATAATGGCAAAACTTAAAAGGAAAAGCTGATGTATAATGAAACTTCTGAAATGATTAAGATTTTGCCTAGAAATGCCATTATAATAAGAAAATTTTCTTAAGATTGTTTTCTTGGTTGAAAAGTAAGTAAAGAAATGTTCACGGCTAATGAAATAGAATATAGCCTTTCATTTATGATGATTTGAAATTTTACTTAATATAAAAATAAGCAATAGGTAAAATTTTGATCATTTATTAAATAGTAAGTTAACATTCTGTTACAGCTTGAAGTCTCAGATATTGTGATATATATAGTAATCAGAGCATAGCATTCACAATGGAGAATAGTTCACAAGTGAATGGAATCTGTAAGTTTCATCTGGCATTATGAATTTTAATATTAAGAGAAAAACAAGACAGCATGCTATTGCGATAGAAGTTGACTGTGTATGCATCTGCGTATTGTATGTCCATAGCTACTTACTTTCTTTGGAATGTGTTCTGTAGTTTTGTGTAGATAATTTGTTATGCCTATGTATCATTTTTAGAGTTTGTGGCGTAATGAGATTAAGGATATTTTCAAAAAACATTTTTTTTATTTTGATCGATATAATTAAATAATTTTCTATATTATGTTTAGATCTCAACTTTCTGAGAAAGCTCGAACTGCTGAAGAGAAGAAAAACAAGACACAGGAGCAGCTCCAAGGATGGGAGCAGATGGGTACTAGACTTCGTTCAGAGCTAAGTGAAGCACTCTTGCTGCTTCGTTCACGCACCAAAGAATTGGAAGAAGCAAGACTTATGTTAACAAAGCTTCAAGAGGAAGTTTCTGTAAGTAGAAAGCTTGTGTGTCCTGTAAGAAACAATTTTTTGATATTTTACTTATAACAGTAATATGCTAGATTATGTGAAATTTGTCATATCAGTTTGTTGCTGATGTCTCTTTCATCATTTTTAGTCTTGCTGAGTTCCTAAGTCAAATAATATCATGATATTTGATGGATTCAGTTTTGGGATGGTGTTTGAATTTATTATTGTTTATTTTTGATGATACTATGGATAATGCAAATCAAATGACTGAATGGGTTGGATTGGATTGACTGTATATTTGGACATTCATGAAATGGTATTAGTTTTATCAAATCAAAATTTTCCATTTCCAGCAGATGTAGATAGATTATCGACTAACATTGATTTCTTATGCAATGCATGTATTTTCATTTATGATAGATTAGATATTTCTCTTCTCAATAATACAATCAACTCATGTATTTTAGAAATAGTTAAAGTTGATTTTATAATTATTCTTGTAAATTATGCTTGAGAATTTGGTGAGTGTTANAAGCCTGATGGAACCGGGACTCAAACCCAGGTCTCCCAATTGCTGGTTGGTTGCTCTATCCATTGAGCTATTCCACCAGAACATTTCTCCTTGCCCAGTTCCGTCAGACTTTGTTCATGTCCGTTTCTCCTTGGGAATAAATTTATATTTTGTTGATCCTTCACTGACAATTGGTAATTCTGAAAATAATTGGATTTCTTCATTAGATAATGAGTTATATGTTTATCGATTATTGAATTATGAAGAAAGATAGTTTTTCAAGATGTAGCATAATTGAATTTTTCCCTGGGGTTGCAATTCTTAATTGAAACTAAAAACTTGTTGATGATGATTATAATCTGTTTTGTTAGGCCAGACTACATTAAATGACATTATGAAGAGGTAAAAAGAAAGCATTGTGTTTGGAACAATCAGTTTAGGCTAAATGACTACCTTCAGGTATAAGTAGCAGAATTGCCCCACTTGACTTGTCTGTACTCTGTCACTTGTACTACTGTTAGATGAATACAGAGATTTAGTATTAACAAGTCATGAAATTTCAAAGATTTTCTTTTATTTCTTCAAATGATAATAGGCTTGATTCCATTCCCAGTTGAATGTAGTTGATACGTTTTACTAAACTTTTGTGAAGATCAAGAAAGAGAATGATGAAGATTATTGGCTTAATAATCTATTAATTACTGTTACTGAGTATAGTGAAATAATTGCTTTGCTTTATTTTTGCCGGAAAAATGGAAAATTATGGAAATTAAGCTGGTTAACTTTCTTTATATTGTAAAATCCATTTTGCTAGAGGAAATTGGAGATGTATAGAATTCATTGGTATAGGGATGTAAAATATTAGAACATCTTAAGAATGGAAAAATATACTCAAAATCTTATGTACATAAAGTATCCATTAACACACCTGAATTCTTCAGGTTGAACAACATATGGTTGAAGATTGAATGGCTGTGTATAAAGTATATTTGCATGGAAAAAGTGTGATAGCTTTATACAAAGAGAAATAGGCATTAAATGATTTCTTGTAGTTGCTTATTTTTATTTCAGTTTGCTGAAGTTGCTTTTAGAGATGCCTTTGTAAAGTAGCATAGCAATTTAACAAAACTAAAAGTAGCTTCCATATGCTTTCCTACAGTTGCCTGATTCTCGTGATCATCTGAATGAACGTGATCATATCAATGAGCTTAACAAAAAATACGCAGTCAGTAACAAGTTACTGACTGATAATTGGCGTCAGGCATTGAGTGAAGTTAGAAGGCAGTATGACGCTATAGACAATGCTCTTGAGGTGAGTTTTGGGATCAACTTCTTCACACTGTATCTGTTTCTTTACCTCTGAACTTTCATATTCTATTTTGGCCTTTCCTACAATGCTTTTCCACTATTTTATGTGATAGTCTGTATTTGTTAGGTGTAAGAGATATGATGCAGAAAGGCTTTTTTTGGAACCTTATTTTAGCTGATACATATATATTTTTCTTCATGGTTTATATTCTTAAGGTAAACATTTTATATGCCAACGATAACACTGTTACAGACTGTGTATATAGTCTCTCATTTGGAAATAGTAATCAAAATTAAATATGCATTTAAAAGGTGTTTGGTAAATACATCATTATGGAAAAATATTTATGGGGAAGCTTTGCCTGAATTTTCTCCACCACATATAATTTTAGAGAAAGGGAATATTTGTGGGATAATTGCTTATTGCTGTATGGGCTTTATATTATGTGAATGTTGTACATCTATGACTTGATTTTCTCAATATTTTATCAAGGTATACTTCAAGATTAAAAGACCAAGGCCTGGTATTATAATGTACACTTAAGGGGAACTTAAACTGATTTTTACTTTATGGCCCAGTATTATAATGTTTTTTTAAATAGTTAAAGTGAAGACTACAGTTAATATCCATGCTAATCTATCATATAGATAGAAGAGTAACTATAATCTTCATTTTACCTCTAGAAAACCATTATAACACTTGGTACTAAACTGAACATCAGTTAAATTCCATTTTTAAGTATACTTTATAATACTAAGCCCAAGTATTCACCAAAACATTTTCCTGAACCAATTATTGTGTTCAACTTGTTGAATATTTAAGATTAATCAATTTGTGATCATTACTTCATGCAAAATCATGAAAGCTGATATTTTAGCACCACATATATAATTTAAATTCAAAACAAATTGTAAAACGTTATAATTATATCATAATAATACAATTGAAATTTCATCCGTATTATGATGGTATCTTTACACTCACTGTAAGCATGCCTCTTTTTCATCTTTGCTATTCAGTCCAGACCTGGTATTTTCATTCTTTCTTTGTTTATACAACTCTTTGCTTAAGAATCTTACTATTATCTTACTTATTCTTTTTTCTTTCAATTAATCTGTCTTTCTTAGATTTGTTGACCTTATCATAAGTGGGTTATGTGTAGAGGTAGTTAAGTCTTTCATATATCTGTTAGCTTATGATCCAAGGCAGAGGATATTTCCCTTAATTCAGTTTAATTTTTACTACTAATCCTGTAAATTTTCCTGTTACTATCCTCATCTATGGATCAGATTAAAGGTTGGAATAATTTTGAGGTTGATATTTGTCTCATCCACTTTTTGTTGAAATTTAATGGCAATCATGATGCTTTCAGTCTGAATGATTCCAAGGATCTGTAGGATATTTCTGCTGAAGTGTATCTCCTTTGGGTAATTTCACTTCATGTTTCTTTTCATTATTTTCTTGCATTCAAAATAGTTTGACTTATATCTTATGGCATTTATATTGAATTTTGTTTTATTTGCTTCAACATAAATTTATATCAAACAAGGTTTTAGGTACTTGGCATGATAAGGCGTGCACCTAGGAAAATTCCCAAGGAGAAACGGATATGAAAAAAGCCTGATGGAACCGGGACTCAAACCCAGGTCTCCCAATTGCTGGTTGGTTGCTCTATCCATTGAGCTATTCCACCAGAACATTTCTCCTTGCCCAGTTCCGTCAGACTTTGTTCATGTCCGTTTCTCCTTGGGAATAAATTTATATTTTGTTGATCCTTCACTGACAATTGGTAATTCTGAAAATAATTGGATTTCTTCATTAGATAATGAGTTATATGTTTATCGATTATTGAATTATGAAGAAAGATAGTTTTTCAAGATGTAGCATAATTGAATTTTTCCCTGGGGTTGCAATTCTTAATTGAAACTAAAAACTTGTTGATGATGATTATAATCTGTTTTGTTAGGCCAGACTACATTAAATGACATTATGAAGAGGTAAAAAGAAAGCATTGTGTTTGGAACAATCAGTTTAGGCTAAATGACTACCTTCAGGTATAAGTAGCAGAATTGCCCCACTTGACTTGTCTGTACTCTGTCACTTGTACTACTGTTAGATGAATATAGAGATTTAGTATTAACAAGTCATGAAATTTCAAAGATTTTCTTTTATTTCTTCAAATGATAATAGGCTTGATTCCATTCCCAGTTGAATGTAGTTGATACGTTTTACTAAACTTTTGTGAAGATCAAGAAAGAGAATGATGAAGATTATTGGATTAATAATCTATTAATTACTGTTACTGAGTATAGTGAAATAATTGCTTTGCTTTATTTTTGCCGGAAAAATGGAAAATTATGGAAATTAAGCTGGTTAACTTTCTTTATATTGTAAAATCCATTTTGCTAGAGGAAATTGGAGATGTATAGAATTCATTGGTATAGGGATGTAAAATATTAGAACATCTTAAGAATGGAAAAATATACTCAAAATCTTATGTACATAAAGTATCCATTAACATGGTTTTACATTACAGTGCTTGCAACTTCAATTCTGATAGATTTCATCTCTCTCTTTCAAGTAAGATAAAGATTTTTTATTTTTTGTTGAAATTCTTCATTGTAGAGGATGAAAAAGCAAGGAACTCATCTCTGTAATTCTGTTCTCAGCTTTTGTCTTTTATTGATTTAAAATTTAAATATCAACCTGAATAGTGTCATTCATTTATTCAAGATTTACGTTTTTTACTTAAATGAATATCATAAACTTTTATTTTATGCTATTTTTCCCACACTAAGTGTAGATTTTTTGAATTCATTAATTAGTTACTCTCAATAAGGTTACTTTAACCTATGTTTCAACTGATATGTACGAGAGTGGGCCTCATGTACCTGAGTCATTTTCTGAAGGAGGTTCAATTCTTTTAGAACACCCAGTGGAAACAAATGTTCTGAGCTGTGGATACTGGTCCAAAAGTCACTAAAAAGTTACTACCTATGTGATGAAGTAACCAAAAACTTGTATTTACATTGTGTATCAGTGTTGGAAACAAATGCTTAAGAAAGAAAAGCCTTTCAAAGTTCAGGCTAGTCCCTTTGAATATCTAGATTTTTGTATAATACTCAAATGTGTTATCTGTAGCCAAGGATAGTCTGGACTTTAGCTATAAAATTCTTTTTTCATCATTTCTGCTTTTCTTCTTTGATCTTCATTTAAAGAAGTTTTCTCCCAAAATATGGTTTTATAATTTAATTCTAGTGCAAAAATACTAATTCTGGCCACTTCTTTCATCAAATCATCAAACATAAACTTTTCATTAATACATATTTCTCATCTCCAATATCCATATAGTAGAGGAAAAGTCAAGTCAGTTTGTTTACTTTTTGTTTATGTTGTATCATAATGCATTGTAATACAATTCCATAATACATTATCCATAGTGCCAGTATTCTCCTCAATGTAAACTGATATTTCTTAGTGTGAAAGTTCCCTTGCACATTGATCTATTCCATCTTGTGTGAGTAATAACCCTTTGATTGGAAATTCTTTAAAAATGGTGAATTTTCATTCTCATTGTAAGTGTAGCACATTTATTTCTTATGTACAACTACATAATAAATAATTACCTAAAATCCTTACTTATGATGATTTTCAAATTTTTTTGCTGCACTTATAAAGTTGGAGAATAAGGTAAATTTATGAAATCATTAATTTTGCTATCAGTGGCCCTTTATTTTAGTTTAAATGAATTTATTGCCAGATTTTGATAGTTTTTATTTTTTCTTAAAAATAAGACAAATACAGTAAAACCCATGTAAATCGCTCCCATTTAAGATGCTATCCCTTGTAATACAGGGTTTTCTCTCAGTCTCAGTCCCTTTCACTCAAAATGTATGTTAAAAATACCACTTCAGATAACTGATTAAAAGGCAGATTTTTCCTGTTCCTAGATGCACTGCAACTTACTTTAGCCAACTCTTATTCAATAGACCAAAAATTGTTTTCATCATCTGTATCACCATCCTCCTCTCTCCTCTTCTACCTTGCCTTGTTTTTGAGGCAGTTTATTTTGGTTCTCTTGTTTCCGATGACTACTTTTGAGAGAAGAAAATGAGGATATTGCAAAGCAGAATGATTTCTTTCTCCTGTTGTAGCTGATACAAACTCTGAGAGAGTGAGATTTCCCTATCAGTTTTGTTACTAGAGAGAATGTTAAATTCAAAAGTCACTTGGAAGTCTTTCCTTTAACGATATCACGTTGTAAAAAAATCAAATTTACCTGAGTGGCAGTGCAGTAATTGTCGAGTGATCTTGGACAGACTCTTGGCTCTGTGACAACTTCTTACAACTGCTGTGAAAATATCCATTAATCTTAATTGTTGAAACGGTAAAAACATTTCTTCATTCTTGAGTAATAAATAACCAAAATTAAGTAACAAAGAAAGCTGCTGTCTTTCTCCAGAATGCTGACCATTCTTTAATAAAATGTTAAGAAGGCTGTTATTATTACTATTATAAAAGAATAATCTTTAAAATCTCTAGATATTTTCAGCTTCAAAAACCCCTTCCCTCCCCTTAGTTTTACAGCCTAAAGGAAATGAAAAGTTGCCATATCTTGGTAGTAATGCTATTCTGCTTAAAGCATGGCTTTGATTTCGTACCCTGAGAAGCATCTTAACTGGGTTTTACTGTACTTAAAATGGTTGTTTAGAACCTGCATCTGATGTGATGTCCTAATTAGAAATTTTACAACCTATCTTTTTATCAAGCTTACCTACATAAGAACTACACCTACCTACCTGATACACTATACATTTTAGTTACACATTAATTGCTTCATATCTAAATATTTAAGTAAATAAAGTAAATGCACAGTACTTAGAGAAGTATTGCACACCTTAAATATTTAGTCATTTTCCCACAATCATCTTGTTCGATTGATTCTTACTCTTGTTCTTTTTCTAATTCAAGACGTTACATAGTGTACAAGGAGTTGTTCTTCAGTGTCCTCCATTGGCCAAGTTGCAGCAGGACTTAGAAGAAGCAAATTTCTTGTCAGCAACACTCCCTGTTATTGGTTTGGATACAGATCCAAATGCTAATGCTGCAGTGCCATCTGGAATGGTTTCTCCAGATCGAAGTGACCCTAAAGAAAATGGGATGAAAGAGGAAGGACTTAATGGAAGAGCATAGAAAAACAATTTTACTCTGTTACTCAGAAAGTATGTGAGAGTACTGCATTGAGTTTTTATGTTATTTGGACAATATGATCTGCATTGATTCATATTATCTTATTAATCGCTAATTGCCAACTGTTCATCATGAAATACATATGATGTAAATGGTTCTGAACGGCAGCAATTATTTAATAAAACTATGTAATAATCAATCTTGAATTCTTTTATGGAGCCCTAATGTAATTTTTATTCCAAGAATTCATTTTTAAATAAAAAATGGAATGTAACACATTAAAAAAATATATATTTTATTGTAGCAGCTGTAATGATTTTTAAAAAAGTAACTCAGTTTACAACAAAACTGGATTAATTAATTGTACAGGGGAATCACTTATTCATAATATGTTTGTACAATTTTTGTAAAAGACTATATTCTATGTTTGTTGAGCCATTATGAGCTACATGAGTAACTTTTAGAACATTGAAAAAGAGATGATCTCCAACTATTCTAGGATGTCCATCATTTGACCATCCCCTCCTTACAAAGGCTTCACAGTAAGAAGTAACTTTATAGGATATCTTCAACTAGATGTAATATGAGATTGATGTCGTATAAAGCTTCCATAATGTGTAAATAGTTTTGTTCTGCTGTTTATGCTGTGGATTCTTATTGAACTAATGGTATACATGACTCCCAATCACCCACAAAGATTTGCTTTGAGTTATGTTTTAGGTTCCCTGAATAACCAAGAGAGCAGGCTGTTGCCTTTGGTGAAAGTTGTCCTGGTTTTGCTACTTAGGAATTTGATTTTCTGGAGTTTACCTATAATCCTGATGATTTTGGGTTGTTAGCTTTATCAAGAGAGGCTCTCAGATAGCCAAGTGAGTAGTGCATTTAGCTTTGATGAAAGTGGTTCTGAGTTTGATTTTTAATGGGGACCTATCTGTGCAACATGACCTCAGCTGTCGAAGTACTTATAAAATACTACTTCTATTTGATCAAGAGGTCCATTTAAACCATAAATAGATGGTGCTACAGTTACTGTACTGACCATAGGCCGTCAAGAATGAATGCTGTCTAGATATTTCTTGGCCCTCTAGTGCTACTGTGTCAAGGATTCATTTCCCTTTTAGTTTTCTTTCAAAATATTCTTAAGATAACTGAATTTCAAAGGGTTCCTTAGTCATCATCACCTTCATCTTCACCTGTGGAGGGTCACATGTTAATAGGAGTGACATAGGAAGCCCCTGGGACATGGGAATATGATGGGAAACACTTGACAGTTATATGCATAGTTAAAATAGAGCTGTTTATAAATATCTACTAACTTGAGGGTGCTAGCATGACAACTAAGCTAATGGCCTATAAATTATTTCTATACATACTAATAAATATAAGATTTCTTCTTTTTTGGGGACAAAGTTTATGGAAATGATTTAATATCAAAGTTGCCATTAATCCATAGAAAACAGATGATACGGTAACATCAAGGCTTTCTCAAGTATATGCAGAGATATTATGGGCAAAGACTACAATAATATAGTTTGAAGAAATCTCTATTTTACAAGGAGTCACTTCATATATAAAAGACATTTTGTCATGTGTCTCATTCCTTATTCTATCCTTGATAAACTGTAGCAACAAAAAAAATTGATACAGATTTTTTCTGTTTTATGTTGGAGCTCTTAGAAAAAACCAATGTTATATATTTATATTTCCTAAGCTGTGAGTAGTTTATTTGAGAAAATCAAAGCTAAATTTTCCTAAAATTGTTGATTAATTTTAGTTAAGAAAGAATGGAAACAATTCTTTTTCGAATTCTGCCAATTAGATATTTCACTTTATTTCATATAAATACTATCCCATCATCCACAAAATTTCATTTTGTTGTTGTAACTTCTCAACATTCTGTTTTCAATGTATAATTGGTGTGCACTGCATGTAAAGAAAAGAAACAATCCATCTCTAGAGAGATCTGTATGTTTTCCATTGCATTCTTTAAAATAGTATGAAATATTCCTTTATGACTCTTTCTAAATAAAGGTAAGAGCTAAGTCATAGAAAGAATAAAGGTTAGATGGAGTAGTGAAAATATTGAGATATTTTTCAATTTCCAGCAGCTCTAGCCAATATCATTCTTGGGCTGTTACAAGAAAAAGACAGTGTAGTTCATGCTTTGAGAAAGGAGTTATGATGTGCTGGAATTAAATCATTCTGCATTGTGGAGGATAAGATAAAATTCTCAACTCTGCCATATATTATGGTAATGAACTTCAGAATAAATTGCTATGTGATATTTGATTGCATATTTGCTTTCCCTAGATAAAATCATGCTAGGAGAAGGTTTCGAGCTTAAGGTGCTTTGTTAAATCCTTTGCTTTGTTACAATTTTAACAAAAGTAGGCATAAAGATTAAAGGAAATTAGTCATATAACTAATAAAGTGATGGTTACAGATTTATATCATGCAATTATATCACCAATTCTTGGAAGTACTTTATAGGTGTTCAATATGCTTAAATAATTTTATTTCTTCCTATTCCGAAGGAATGTACTACTTGCTTAGGAAACCTCTTTTCATATCAGTTGCTCATAAAATTTGTATTGTCATAAATGGTTGTTAGTAAAATGAAATATTTTCTGAATACTTAAGAATTATGAAATGATGTAATACCACACATTTTTGTGATTGCATCACAGAGTTCAAGATGCAATTTATTATACATCTGTATCAAATGGTTGCATTTTAATTCTGTAGGTTACTTGATGTGATCTTTCATGAGACTTGTTGTAGTCATTTATTTTTCTCACAAAGAAAATATATGATAACAGAAGCACTAAAGACAGTCTAAAAAAATCTATAAAATGGATATGGATTGTTGAAAAGGTTTTGTAAAAATTGCATTAGGAGAAATTAGGTATCAGAAGAGAACATATATTCTGTATAGTTTATGCAATATTCACTACAGACTGATGTAAAAAGACTATAGGGATATTGCTGCAGTCACTCTTGCTGAGTAACCACAAGTTTACCCTCATGTTTTGAAGTAAGGCCCTTCTGAATGAAATGGAATTCAGTCAATACACTAATATGTATGTTAGAAATATGTATATTAGTGTATGTTACACTAATATGTATGTTTTACTTGTAGCCAAATTAATCAATATTGAAGATCCTGAAGGCTAGATACCAAAACATTGGCAGCAGGATTCAGATTACCTGTTCGAAAGAGTAACTTTATTTAGCCTGCCAAGGCAGAAAACTCAACCCCAGTATTGTCCAGGCCAAACCAGTAACTATGATCACCTTTGTTTTAGTACGTAAATATAAAAAAATGAGTGGTTGTAATTATTCTTATATTTCTTGTAGATAATTTCAATAAGAATTTTTTTATTAAAGTTAAAAATATGTAAGCACATGATATATTTCGGTAAATTTCATATATCGTCATTTGGTAGAACGATAATTCTGAATATAACATCTGTGCACAGCAATTATTTAATAAAACTATGTAATAATCAATCTTGAATTCTTTTATGGAGCCCTAATGTAATTTTTATTCCAAGAATTCATTTTTAAATAAAAAATGGAATGTAACACATTAAAAAAATATATATTTTATTGTAGCAGCTGTAATGATTTTTAAAAAAGTAACTCAGTTTACAACAAAACTGGATTAATTAATTGTACAGGGGAATCACTTATTCATAATATGTTTGTACAATTTTTGTAAAAGACTATATTCTATGTTTGTTGAGCCATTATGAGCTACATGAGTAACTTTTAGAACATTGAAAAAGAGATGATCTCCAACTATTCTAGGATGTCCATCATTTGACCATCCCCTCCTTACAAAGGCTTCACAGTAAGAAGTAACTTTATAGGATATCTTCAACTAGATGTAATATGAGATTGATGTCGTATAAAGCTTCCATAATGTGTCAATAGTTTTGTTCTGCTGTTTATGCTGTGGATTCTTATTGAACTGATGGTATACATGACTCCCAATCACCCTCAAAGATTTGCTTTGAGTTATGTTTTAGGTTCCCTGAATAACCAAGAGAGCAGGCTGTTGCCTTTGGTGAAAGTTGTCCTGGTTTTGCTACTTAGGAATTTGATTTTCCGGAGTTTACCTATAATCCTGATGATTTTGGGTTGTTAGCTTTATCAAGAGAGGCTCTCAGATAGCCAAGTGAGTAGTGCATTTAGCTTTGATGAAAGTGGTTCTGAGTTTGATTTTTAATGGGGACCTATCTGTGCAACATGACCTCAGCTGTTGAAGTACTTATAAAATACTACTTCTATTTGATCAAGAGGTCCATTTAAACCATAAATAGATGGTGCTACAGTTACTGTACTGACCATAGGTCGTCAAGAATGAATGCTGTCTAGATATTTCTTGGCCCTCTAGTGCTACTGTGTCAAGGATTCATTTCCCTTTTAGTTTTCTTTCAAAATATTCTTAAGATAACTGAATTTCAAAGGNTACTCTAATATATCTATACCGAGCATATGTATAAATTCTACAATCTTTGTACGTAGAATTTTTATTGTAAAGAAATTAAAATTCAACGTTTTATTGTAACAGCATAAAATATAATCTGGAAGATTTCGAAATAGAATGCTGAATTTCCTTATCCTGCCATAGGATTCCATTTAGCTCCCGCGATGTGTTCATGCAGTATTCAGGTCACTTTCTACCGATGTCTTCCACAGTTATGACCCTAATAAAAAAAACTTACAAAAAACATTTTTTCAGACTAAGGTATCGGTCGTGAAAGATCACTGATAACAAATTAAGGATTTATACGAGAGGTAGAAAATATTTTCAATATACACTTGACACATGGATATAATGTACAACATTTTTGATATAAAATTAAGATCCTTTATTTAACATATAATAAATATTTAAGATGTGTTATTTGATGTATTTTTCAAATATTTCAAATAGAAATCAATGTAAACCTATAAATACATACCTTTACCCAAGGAGAAACGGACATGAAATCGTGTTTTATTGTTTATTATTTATTTTATTATCGTGCCAAGTCATCTTACCCTTTTCCTTACATACCTTTAATAAAATACCGTTTTATCAAGCATATTTCAATGAAAAGTGATTCCGGAAGTATGCATAAAGCTATATATGTAGTTCCTTCTTAATTACCTGACGCTGAAACATCAAGATATGATTAGGCATTATTTGGAAACATGAAGTACTGAATTCAGGATTAACATAGAAAAGAAATTAATTCTAAGGATTAAGTAATACAAAATATTTATGATAGTCTTTGAAGTTTTTCATCTAAGCGACAGTGAAGAAGAAAGAAAAACTATACCAATTGGCCAAAGCAAATCGAACTGCGGGATGTATAAGCGGGAGAAGCAGAAACTAGAACATACAAGGCTTAAATACCGCCAGAGTAATAGTACTTATTAACTCTACATCTTGTAATTACAATAAAAGTTACGCAGGAGGTTTCAAGCCAGACAATCACAAATCTTTCATCATTGGATGAGAGAGACTGCTGAAGAAGGAAAGAAAATAAACCGAACACGAAAAGAGTATGTCGCCTGAAGAAAAGATTGAAAGAAAATGAGGTAAGTTATAATAGGAAGAAATTCCTTAAGTTACAAACTTCATTTTGAAAGTCTTCCTTTGTAAATATATTTTTCTGGGGGTTCTTATATAAATTGGAAAGAAAACTGAAATATACATTCTAGAATATTAAAAATTTAAATCAGTATCCACCATCTATGCCCTGCAGCATACTTCCATTCGGCCGCGAAAATATTGATAGCATTAATCATAGTAATTAAATGATTAGGACTATTATAATTTGTTATTTTGGAAATGACAATTTACTTGCCTTGGCTTAATTAAATTGATATTGCGTTAGAGATCCATGAATTACCCAGCCGAAAATTAAAGAATTCTTTAAATACACATGCGTAACTGCGCTCCGCCGACCGAGTAACATGCTTTTTCCCCTCAAAATAACTGTGCACAAATGATATTTAAGTAATTTAGGAAAGATGAAACTTGACTTAATAAATTAACTTGACCTTATTTTCCCAGGATACCTTATTCCAGATAATTTTTCCTAGGTTCCGGTTATTCTTTAAATTCACTCCGGCATCTCATTCATAAGCTTGAGTGCTATCAGATGTAATTAGATCTTCAAATCAAAGCTAAAAATCTTAATTTCACTGCCAAAAAGTTCACACATTAACCACACTGAAAGTTATTTAGTTGTAAAAATAAACACTTTAAAGAAAGTAATAAGAGTACAATGAGAAAAATGTTTCAACTAAAACTTACAGCCAATAATTGCGTGATAATTAGGAAAAGCTATCTTAGATTCAGAATCAGATCACAGACTGTCGTCAGTCCTAAACCTAAAATAAATGTCAGTATACAAAGGAAAAGTAACTGCCTTAGCAACCAAGGATGAGAATACCGTGAAGAAAAAAAAGCTCTCTTCTATGTTTGGAACGTTAATTCGTAAAATAAGTGAGTGATACTGTTAACTCTGATTGGTAATGAAAATGAAGTTATAGAAATACCTTTCAAGATACCTGCTTTATATTGAGAATTAAAATTAACGGAAAAAGCATAAGCTTCTCGTAAACGAATGAGAGTAAGTTTAATTGCCATATTCTCATACAGTAAATGAAAAGTAGAAATGTTGGTAATTGCTGCCGTAAACTTTTACCGGAATCTTAAAGTTGCTCGCGAAATTGAAGTTTATAAGATAAACTAAACATAGCAAGTCAGGATCACGACCAATCATGAGAATTAGCAACTTGATGAAACTGCCTTGGGATGAAGCTATTTCTGTGTGTGGTAGGTTGCAACCGACTTGAGTGCTGAATACGGGATGAAGCATGAACAATAATAGAACTGGTAAATTTAAAACGTGAAACGAAGTCTATTTGAACACAAAAGCTAGATCTATGGAAGAGTAAGTCAGTAATACACAAACATACCTTGAAACCCATGCATGGGTATGTAGCGCTTGTCAGTTCACCCTGATTAATCTGCTGCTAATTAATTTCCGTGAGAGAAAAAGGAGTTTTTAACTTGACCTTACTTTCCCAGGATACCTTACTCCAGATAATTTTTTCTAGGTTCTGGTTATTCTTTAAATTCACCCCGGCATCTCATTCACCGAAGTAAACCAGCTCATTTTCAGCCTTCCTCCCCCTTGAATCGCAACCATTCATTGCCATCCTTTCTTTAAACCAACGGAGGAGAATTAACGAATGCATAAGGATATAATCAAATCCCGAAATTTAATTGCAGATGTTAAAGTAAAAGCTACTTTCATATCATATGCAACTGACATTCACCTCGAATACCTCGATGCCTTTCAGCCATGGAATTCCTTCCGTTGGACGTTTCCAATACTTTCGGTGGGTTTTTAGACCTTCCTCTATAGTTCTCCCATCGCCAGCTCAGTCTTCTCCTTACGGGAGGACTTGACTCACAACCTTGGCTTGGTTCCATTTGACCTTAATGAACCAAGTCTCATCCACACAGTTTCGGAAAAGCCAGTCACCCATTTTGACCTTCAAAACGAAATTCAAATATTATTTCATATTCCTGTAATTCATCATTATGAAATACGAATTTGTAAATGATAACACTAAGAAATAACATTAACCAAACCTCAGTCAAATGGTGCCAGTCTCATACAAGTATTACCTGGAAAAATATAAAAGTATCAGTAAATAAGTTATCCTACGCTTAAAGATAAAATGCTAATAGTTAGAAAAACTTCATATCATGGGCTATTAGATTTCAACAAAATTATGTACCAACCCTTCGGTCCTTCAAATGCTTGGAGAGCATCAAGCCGTACTTTTTCCATTTCTGCTTACCCTCAAAAATATAATTTTTTCGGGCTCCGCCACTCTCCGATCAAACAACTCATTCTTTCTGTTCGGTACATGAAAAAGTTGAAAGCAGTTGCGACAGCTTTGTCGACCAAAATATGTTGGAGAATTAAGCCTTATTCAAATGAAAACTGATTGTGAGTTCACAATGTAAATACTTACGTACGTAGGAATTCTCCGTCCATTGCCTCAATACCATAACTTTTCCTCTGTGAATCCTTTACCTGAGTTCACGGCAAACACGAGTTACGACCGCTGACTCAACTCGCGTAGACCTTTTCCTCACAACACCCAGAGCGCAACTAAGGCAATTTAGCCTACAACAGCTCCCTCTGAAAGTGAAGAACAACGAAAAGATCTGCACATCGTATTGCGTCACAGCTCTCGAAGAGAAATATTAATTCGTCCATTAAATCATAAATTTTGAAGTTACTTTTAACGTCGATTCTAGCTTTGAAATTACTCCTCTTAATGTGTTACACAATCACAATAGCTGTATCTTTTAATTTCATTTTACAATATATATCTCTACCTGCTAGGAATCTTTCGTAGATCCAGAGGGGGGTAGTGGGAGCGATCGCATCCCCCATTTATGAACAAACCAAGCAGTTTGGTAAGGTCCTGACGAGTAGCTCAAAGAAAAGTTCGTAGTAGTGAGCTTGTTTTTAAGATTAATATGTTGGATAAGCATATTTTGGATTTACTTTGACACGAACCACACGAAATGGTGGCAAGATTTCTGACCTGCTAAAGACAAATTATCAGTACCCCTGACGAATAACAAATTTTCCATATATGTTTCTGTGGTGTCGCGAATAAGCGGTTCGTGCGTGACAAATATACCAAAGGCACATACACGGGGTCGGGTAACCCTTTTGGACAATTTTATCAAAACTTCGGCATCGGAAATTAGAACAAAATGTTGAGTATAATTTAGTATCTTTGTGTAGTCTCTCGGATACTACTGTGATACGCCCTGCGAGCGCTCCTCGCGCAACATGACCGCTGGGACTGAGTTATTAGTTATCCGGCGCGAAATGTAATTTCTTATCCCCAACCATCTCAGCTGTGCGTCGCTAATGGTTACATCAAGGTTACTTTTCCACCAAAGACTATACATTAAGTCATAGTTCCAGCGGCTGCCATCAGAGCGCCGCAACACTCATAAGGAGTATAATTCACGGCTACCATCTTTCGAGACAAGGACCACAAAACCGGTATCGTCGCATCTAAACTGGTTAGTTAGTAATTAGAGAATTCTGTATGGGATGCTGCAGAGGATGGGAAATGAAATCACAGAGGATGCTACGATGTTGAATTTTTTACCAAAAAGTTTTACGTTTAAATAAAAAACTTTAAGTTATGTGGAGGAAATTCTTGAAAGACTTATTAAACTCGAGCTGGATATTAAAATCAAAGGACTGCGACGAAGCGGTAGCGAAGCAGGAGGTACACTTGTACTACACTCCGTACTAGCAGAGACGAATATAATATGAACAGAATTGGAAACATCATTATACAGGTATGAATGAAAAAACGAAAATATAGCTTTTTGGAATTATTGAGCTTTTGCTATCCTTATGTGAAAGGGGTCTCCATTAGACTTGAGAGTTAAATCAATCGACGGGAAAGGAGCAAGACACTTAAGAAAGAACGAAAGACATCTTAGTAATAATTACAGATTTAGGAATGACAGGTGTGACATTTGCTGGCAGGTTTGACTCATACAGGCAGTTTGTGGGAAAAGTAACGATTGAAATGTACGAGAGAGCATTTTTCATTTGTTTGAGTATGAAAATGGGGCGGTAGTTTAGAGATCACAATACTTCCGATAAAGTGAGAGACCTGAGTTCGAAACCTTCCAATGTCAAAAGTTTTCACTTCTGTTTTTCCTTGGGTTTGCAATAGATGGGATGCAAAAGGGAATTTCTGACTCCTAATGGAAAGGTGTGTAGCATTTTGAAGGCTGGTAAAAGTGGCCGAAAATATAGAATGATAGGAAGTAATTATGAAACATGGCTTCACTTTTCATGCGATGAGCTATGATAATTAGTACTTATTTATGATACTTATTAGACTTAGAAGCGATTGTATTTGAGGGTGTTCTTGTAATTCCTTAATTGAGATTCAAAAAAGTACTTATTTCTTACTGTTTTCATTACAATGTACAGTGGTCTCCAAAGTTAAAGCACAACTTGATGGCTTGATATAGTGGCAAGAAATCAAACTATGTGCAGGAACGCACTTACAGCTACTCCTGCAACATTGGTTGGCAGAGAAAGGGGGTGTACCTTCGACTTACGAACTTGATTCGCTACAGATTGAAGTTTGTAATTCGAAAAGCTTGAATCTCGAGACCCAGTTTTCCACTTAACTTTTCGATTTTTTCGGTTGGTATCTCGAAACCAAGTTCGTATCTACAAATCAGAATGGAGAAACAAAAGAGTTCGTGAGCTGAAAAGCTCGTTTCTTGAGCGGTTCGTAAATCGAGGTACCACTAAATATGTATGATTATTTATTCTGAGAATTGGCGTGAGGTAAATATCAAACTTCTTAGCCACGACAAGCAAGAAAATTGATTTATGATTTACTCGATTTATTATCATTCAAAATTTCTATCCAATAGTTACTATTAGTGAAAACAATGAAACGGATACATTCATATTGATCAAATAAGTGAGATTACGAATTTATTTACATCGACAGAATTCCTGTTAGGTCTGCATCACATCATCCCATAACTGCAAGATGTTTCTAAGCTTTGCTCTGCTAATCGCCGTCTTAAAAGGATGTACAAGGGGTCCTCCGGGTGGCCACGTAAGTAATGCGTTTGACTTCGGAGAAAGCAGTTGGGGGTTTAATTCTCGGTGGGGCTTACGTGAGAAATTACCTTAGCTGTCGCTGATGCATTTTTAAAATGACTGAAAAACTACTACTTTATATAACAAATTTCCCTGAACAAGGACAACATTGGAATTTTAACGAATGAGCATTGGACATATTTCCCATGAAATTAACGCTCATTTTAATATATAATTTTAGGAAATATCTAATTTATAAAAGAATTTTTTCAATTCAATAATAATTCAATTCTTCTATTCTATAAATTTATTTGAACAGGTATAATATACTACGTTAGATTTTCACCTTATTTCACGCGTCATTCAACGTTATCAGTGGACGTGCCAAACTTTCGTTTTTATTTTATATTAATTCTGTAATCCGGTTAACTTGTTATTCGGAAGTTTACTGAATTAATTGGTCGAATGCATTAATGAAAAAAAATCTTCCGCAAAAATGTTAATTTTTTTTTGCATTTTTGCAGGTTTAAAGTGATATGGATAGCATCCAAAAGATGAGAAAATATCAAACATTGCTCTTTGTAGCCATCTGTTATATCTCTCACTCTCGTGAGTCCACGTCGTGTTGGCCATGGACAACTTCTACTTTGCGGCAAAGGATTATTATACCTTTCCACAAGGACAATCAGGGATTCATAAAAAATCGGTTATCTATCGTCATTATCTTTATCGTCATTCTATTTATAATCTATTAAAATGGATCACAATATTTTTAAACACTAACGAAACGGTTAAATTTTTTAAAAGTGAGAGCTCGCCTCGTATGGTACTTTCAAAACCTCGGCACCGAGGGTGTTTGTTAATCAATTTGAGTCATTACTTCGAAAGGAAGAAATTATTGTCATACAACTCTCCCTACTAGTTTTTCGCTGATCTTGCCATCAAGTTGAATTTGCCAACCTTGCTACACCTTACTTTACATAAATTCTAAGAGTGAAACGATGCCTCGATGAAGGGGGTAGAAAGAAGTTATCCTGCGACAGCAACTGCATTGTTTTCTTAGCGAGTTGATCTAACACCGAAAATATAACAAGCAAAGTGCATTTATTCTTAAATTCTTTCCTGAAGATAACAAAACGATTAGCAGTTTTAATTCCACGATGAGCGATCGAGATTACTCCGGAGGTATAAAGAGATCCATGTATACAATAATACTCGTAAATATGTCTAAAGAAGACAGTGAAGCACACGAACAAGCCAAAATTGACATATCTCACCTGACTAATGAGATTGGAGCCTCAGACTCTTATGTCTAAATTAGAAAACTAGGGGATAATAATCCCTCAGTCAGTCATTTGTACAAATGATATTATCTTAGTTGATATTCTTGAAACAGCCATCACTATGTGATGGAAGCTTTGGGTAAATGAAGATATAAAGCAAACTTCAAAAGAAAATAGTCATCTATAAATATATCTGAAGTCATGGTCAACATAAAAGAACAAAATATGATAATTTTTATAATAAGTGAGTTGTATGGAAGCATACCTAAAAAATTGTTGTCAAACACTTCTTCATTTGTGTTCACATTCCGTACATGCTAAATTAGGCTTTAAAATGACTGAATTTAGTCTTTAACTGGTTAAAAAAACAAATAATTATTACTGTAAAGGATATTTAGTAGGGGAATGCCTAACTCTCTGAATGCTTCAACCAACTGGCAAACCCAAATCATCATTACTATCAACTAAAGAAGCTCAATTGCTCATTCAGACTGCCCAAGAGAAACACTGACCAAGATTACCTTTGCCTGGACAGAAACAATATTTCTTGTTATTCATTAAAATAGAACTTGAAATAAATTAACAATATAAAAGACTGAAAACTAAATACTACAGTATTAAAATGCAACATTTTCAAAAACAGAAATGCCCCATTACCTTGTTTCCTGAGACTCAAAGAGGGTCCCCCATTTGCAAAGAACCCCCCATGCATAAGAAATGGGGTGAAACTGCCCTGGCTTGCTGTCTACTCAAAAACTTAATCCTGATTCAATAAATATCAGAATATAAAAGCATGTACCACAATATCAAAACCGTTTTTGCAGTTCAGTTACTTAAGGGAGAAATTATTGCACAAGAAAGTAATTGCAAATGATGTAACAGATGTGTGATTAGTTTGGAGAGTACCACCCTTGTGCTCACTGATTGGAAGCAAATCCACAATTATCATTTCTCTCAAAAGAGACAGCTCTTGTCATTCTTTGCCATGTTCTAGGCAAGTTATGACCTATTTGAGGGAAGACAAGTTTGGTAGCTGATGACTAGTAACAAGTGGAATACAGACCCTTCAAACTTCTATATTTTTGTCAGGTAATACCCATACAATCCATACAAATTATATGCATAATTGATAAAAATTACAGTGCATGAGATTCTATGGAAATAGGATTCAAATGGAAAAATGCAAATACTGTTAAAGTGCATGAGATACCCGAAGAAAATTTGCTTTGTTTATTAATTAATTTGTGTCTATAGGAAGGTTTTTTAGTATTTCCAAAATTAAATTTATTGTACATTATATATTCCCACATTCTTGCAAATTATATGCACTCTAGAGGGGTGACCATTACCTATGTTATTATCCCTTTGAAAACTCAATGGAGGAAGACAAGGGTAGGCCATCTTGACTAGTTATCCCATGAAATATGATGTGCCATAATATTTACATGAGTGTTATTCTTGGTAATAGTGTTAATGAGAGTCAGAACTTCAGGGTAAGCACAAAAACTAGCAGTAATGGATGTGAGGCCATATAATTGTCCTTCCATGGAATGCTTACCTAGAGAAGGACAAGAAAAGAGATAAGATGTCCAGTGAAACTAGGGTGGTAACCTAGAATGCCATAACAATTTTTGGGAATGGAAAATTGGAAAATAAAAATGAAGTAAATAAGAGAATGAATATTAATAAACTAGGGATATGTGAAGTGCAGTAGAAAGAAGAAGGAGATTTTTGAAGTGATGGAGGTAAGGTTATTTTCATTGGAGGAAATACTATAATTCAACAGAAAGTGGAACAAGCCATGATAGCCATCAAACTTTTGACCTGGTAATGCCAGTAAAAGTAAGTATGTTTATGACCTCTTAAGACAATTAAATGGATGAGAGAAGGGGACTTACTTGGTCATCTGATTTCAACGTAGCTATGAATGAGGTAATCATAGAGGTAAAAACTAAAAGAAGAAAGAGTATGCAAAATATAGTTTGCTATGCCAAAGATGCAGTCTTGAATGCAGAAGCAGTAGAAAAATTGCACAGATCAGTGATAAATGTGGCACAAGCCTTTAGGAAACATACCATGAAAATATTGACAAAGCACTAAATGTAGGACTATGAGTTATGAGATATAACTTGGAAGTTGGGAGTAATATAATTAAACAAGTATCTATCTATGTTTATCTTGGAATAAAATTTAAGAGTTAAAAGGGGAAACATCAAGAGTTAAAAGCTACTGAAGTATTAGGTGCTGAATGGAATCAGATGGAAAAACAAGTATATAAACAAGGGAGTGAAGATCAGAATATAAAAATCTCATGTATGCAATGGAGACCTGAGGAGAAAGCAAGACAGTAAAAGTTCTGGGATGAGAACATTGAGGAAGAATGTGGGAAGATGTTAGAATGTGTGACAAAAATAAAGAAATATGGATAGAGCAGATAAAAAAGTGCATGAGCAAAAGCAGAATTGTAAGAGCCTGTCAGAGACAAGTCACACCAGCAAGGCTCAAGGAAATAAAGAAGGGCAGTTGGGCATGAAGAGGGATGGAAAAATATTATTTAAAGTAAGGGTAAGTACCCTAATAGTCATACATAATTCAGGAAAAATGGAGACAGGAAACTGGGTAGCATCAAAAACAACAAAATAAAAAAGGGTGTACACATTTTTACTTATGTATACTAACTTACATAATTTCTCATCTATTGAATTCAAACAAATAACTAGTGTTTTTCTTCAATGTGCAGTTTAAATTTTCTTTTTTATTTTATTTGTTATTTTTTAATTTTTGAAGTATAAAAATGTTAATTGTATATCACTTTCAATTTTATTCTACTGTGTTTTTGCAATGTTTTTTTACACCCCCTTCTCTGTGGGTGTTTTCCTGTAATGCAGGTATTTTTCTTTGTCAAACTTAAGTTGCAAAGATTTTTTCTAAACAACAAGCTGAGTGGAGATACAAATATGAGGAGGGAAGTATAATGGATGAGACTGTGATGACATAAAGTAGTTGAATGAAGATGGGATAGTTCTAGTATTATATTGAAGGATGAGCATCATCTGCAAATAAAATTAATAGCATTATTAATCAACTTAAAAGATACCAGTGGAAATATCTAACATGATCAATGAAAAGGAGAAGGCAAAAGAGTATTAAGAAGATGTTTGGGAAAGACATGAAGCATGGATGAAGATGAAAAGTGTAATAGATGAATAAGTTTATGTTTGACTTGGGGTTGTAGGTATGATTTTAATAAGATAATTGTGGTTCTATTAAAGTAAAAGAACCATGGTGCAGAATGCCAGTACTATTATATGTTCAATTTCATAGCTCATTAGGCAAAAGTTATTCTAAATATAAAGATAGAGGGAAAAATTTAAGGGATACATTAATGAATACTAGTTCTTGGGAATATTAAGGGACTGTGAGTGAAGTAAAGGTATTTTAGGGACTTATAGAACAAAGCCTTGACTTTAAGAATGCATATGCTTTGTTGATTTCTTTAACCCTTTCCCGCATAAACCACCCAGAACCGCCTGTACTTTAATCCTCACTGAAAGGCAAAATTTTAATGCCCAGTTCTCTACTACATTGACACCAGGGTGGTTTTGGGCAAGTTATGACAGAGACGGAATCCGTCCCTTTAAATTTTAGAAGGGAAAGGGTTAAAGGACTTAAAGTACAGTGGCCAAAATCAATCAGGGCATTAAGGAATATTATATTAGATTGGAAAGATAGGTAACTGGTACAAAATTTTCTTAAACAGTGTGTTAGGATAGTTGGTGGGAAACTGGAAAAAGCAGTGCTAGGAAAAGATGCAAGGCAGGACTATTCTTTACCTGCAGCACCTTTTATTGTACATGCAGAAAAATGGCAAAAGAAATTTCTTGGGAAAGGTTTTTTATTACTAAAAAGAGCAGAGGCATAGGAAAATATTGTGTGGGAAGAGTTTTGAAAGAAAGTAATTGATGAAAGGAAGAAATAAAGAAAGTGGGCTAGATAAAGGCAAATACATATTGTTTGATGGTATAAAAGACAGCAAGTTATGAAGAGATAAATACTAGGGCATCAAGTGGGAAATTTTAAAGCTCATGAACCTCCCATAATTTGGAAAACTTGTGCAGGAGATGAAAGTATTTCAACAATGCAAAAAAAATAAAAATAAGGCAATTAAAAGAAGCAGTAGTAGTATAGAAGGGAAGGAGACTGTATTTTACTCAATATCTTTGTAATTTAATCTTTATATAGAAGATGCTATGTAGGTTATTTCCTGATTGATGAAGTTATATGCTTCAGAAAGAAATAGTCATTAATGTTTTCATATTGGATATTTCACACTATCTGAAGTAAATGATGAATTAAAACAGAGGGTTCCAGCTTTTCACCTTCCACAGCACTAATGTATACAACCATTTTCTGATGCACAGTTTACCAGCTTTCTAATATGAAAATGTGTCATTTTAAATATGAATTCAAATTAAAAATAAATAACCAAGAGAAAGAAAATGGAATAGTATTTTCATTGAACAGTAACATATATCACAAATTAAAGTGTGAATGTGATTCTAAATTAAAGGAATTCAATACTGTAGGATATTATGCAGTTCACCAAGGGTTTAATCATGACACAACCCTGTGTTACAGCAATACTACAGTGGATACACCACAGCAGTTACTTACTTATAGAAAGCGCTGATATTGCAGAATTATTGAATGGTTACCATAAAATCCAAAAGCAACAATATGAGATCAGAAGTATCCAGACATCTACCTGAAAAAGAGGTATAAGTTTAGATTACCTTTCATTAGGAACACTGGAAGTCAATACAATGATATCTTTATCCTAGATTACAGCTTCCACTCTCAATGGCATGCCATCAGTCAAATGTCAGATGGTGACTTTAGGAATGGCCACCCAAACCTAATGGAGCTCTGAAATGAGAAAATGATTAAAATCAGTATGGTCTGCAACAAAGTCTATATTCCAAAATATCTAAAAGATGTTCTATGGCATTCAGACCCTAAGTCACTATAGGCAAGTCCATTAGTTGGATGATGATACTGTCAAATCCAAAATAATCCATGCAATATGGACAAGCACTTAATTGTGTTGAAATACGCAATGAAATGAACTGGACTTTAATGGCAACATGAAAACGATAAATATGCCAATACAGGCCTGTGCTGTGGCACTAAAGAGTTTTAGGAGGTGCTCATTGGATAACTGATAAATGCGTAAATTTAACGGCGTCTTAGCCTGACTCTGATTGTTTATTCTTGGTGTTTTCAGGTAGCTAATAGTAAGAAGTTCCCGTAAGTGTGAAAATGACAAAGCAGGAGAGGCATAAGTCCGGCCAACTAAGTCATTATTACTTTCATTAGGGGTGATGACATATCTTGATTTCGATTCCGCCGCTTCTTTAGATTAGTACGATTGTATGTTTCGACTCACGTTAATAAAACTTAAAAAGTCATCATGGAACAAAACATCCCATATTTGATTGCATCTAATTCAGATGCATCCCATTTAACTACCATCATTTCAATGCTGCAAATGAGGGTTTTAAAATGCCGATTCCCTCCTGATTATCCTCTACAAAATCTTATCTGGCTTTCTCCTATCAAAAGTGGAATCGACATAATGTGTTTTATTTTAATGGTTCTGCACTAGTGAAACACAGTCTACTTTGACGAGGCAACGGCACGCAGAAGAGTTCAACCTAAAGTCGGCTTCTTTTCGAAAGTTAAAACAAGGAAAACTCATGCTAAAGCTTGTCTCTCACAGTCATCTTTGCACTACCGAAAAATCTGGGTTATTGCTCAAATCCTCTCACCAAAAAGTGCCTACAGGGAAGAATGTGAATTAACAAAGCTCAGTTATGATTCTTTAAAAGATTGCAATTTTTAAAATGTTATAGGTTCTTGGTGATAAGTTTTAACTATTTTATTGAAAATGGTTGTAAATCTGAACGTTATGTTGCAAATCTGCCAGAACAACCTTATCTATAAAAGACGAATTAAAAAAAAAATATTCAGGATAATTTAGAACTGCGCACGCAGTATTAATTCTTGAGAAAGGACTACTAAAGTCCAAAGAAAGAGAGATCCGCTTTTAACTTTCGCGTAGACACAAGTACACAGCTACAGTAATTTTCACTCGTTCTGATATCTAACTTACTAAATTTAACTTGGAATATTCTGTAACTTAACATCGGAATCTAAATAGGATGAAACAAGGAAATATGAAAAGTACGACGCGTCATTGAGAAGCATTAAGTTTCATACACTGATGAATTTTTAAATCAATTTTCTTGGATACATCGTTTCCAATAGGATCCATGAACTACAAATAAAGGTGTCGCCCAAGGAGTAAAAGCAGAATTCAAAGAAAAGTCCGAGAGAGAGTTTCTGTATCATCTAAGTTTATGCAGTGGACGAAAAGCAATTTATAATCGCACTCCGTCTCCTTTTATTGCGAAAGTAACCGACTTCCAACAGCCAACACAAAAGATATCCTTTTATTAAACTCTCCTCCGCTGCTAATCGAGTCGTGAACTGCTTCGCTCCCTCCGCATTCGACACCCTAACCCCGTTCCCAGTCCCTCAAAGGCCTTCTTTCCCCGACTCATTCTTCTTCCGCAGCCGCGCGAGCCCATGCATTCGTAAAGTGTCCGAGATCTTTGACTGGTTGCCGGAGAAACGGGCGCAGCATCAAACCTTGGGACTGAAGGGACTTGTGGGGAGGAGGCGTCCTCAACTATTCATTGGGTCTCGTCAACTATTCAGTTGAGGCTCATCGATAGCTCGCCCCGGGCACAATTACCGCCCACGGCTTCCCTTTCTTCCTTTTCCCAGAATTCCGTTCTCCTTCCCTCCTCCCTCGCTAATCGACGCTTAACGAAATTCCCCCATTTGATCCCCTTTTGCTATCTCTTTTGTTACCGCGCCACTGCCGCCGCGAGACGTTCCCATGGAAAGGTTCCTTTTAATTCCAGTAATTACAATCTTCCTCTTCGCTACTCTTCCGAGCGGTTTTACGTTTGTCTGAGTAGAAAGGAGCGGTGAGAACTAGGACGGGAGCTTTATAAACGATCGATCTTAAAAAGTACGAGGAAGGTTCACATTTAGCGTTGGCAAGAAATTTTACATCTAAAAGACATTTCATGAATGGATATGTTGGTTGATTTCCACATGCTTAAGAGGCAAGGAGTTGATTTGGATGGTGGATTGTAATCCAATCTTAAGGAAAGCAAGGGAAACGTATCGTGAATTATGAAGCCAGTCTTGTAATCTCTTATAGTGGTTTCAAAGACACTAGTAGGAGTGCCCGTTGAAAATTAATAGGGAAGATAAAGGAAGGAAATATGAAGTATGCAAATTTGAAATGTAAAGTATCCATGTTAAAATCTACTATGAGAAAAGACTCCAACATTCACATGGGGAAAATAATTGCGTAGAGCAAAGAGTTAATTATCCATCTATGCTTGCGTTGCTATTCATAATTGTATGGTCGCTAAAACATCTATTTGAAGCTGAAAAAAGGACTGAACTGATACTATTAATATTTACTTCTATTTACCAGTGAAACTACTTCTAAATTGAATAATACTTTTCACAACTTAGCTAATTATTCGCTTCATTATATTTATCAAGGAATAATATTAAATGAATATAATTTAGTAATACATCAGTGATATCGAGAACTATCGATTTATAGTACCAGTCTGATATTTTAATGACATACGTTACTGAAATCTACACCTCAATAGATTCTTATGAGTTACTCATCCTCTGATGGGTGCACCATTTGATATATAATTATAATATGCTGGCCCATTAGCTCAGTTGGTTATAGTGTCGTGCTAATAACGCGAAGGTCGCGGGTTCGATCCCCCCATGGGTCAACTTTTTCCCCCTGCCACACGCCGAAAGGCTGCTTGCAGGGTACTAATGTAGATGTATAAGGTAATTCATAGGTTCCTAACCAAGGGTTTGGGGAATCGAAAGGCTTTTAGTGGGGCAATGGCATGGGAATGAACTGTTTCCACAAACATACATCGTTTATAAGTTGCGGAGTCCAGGAGGTAAAGAATATTTCCTGCGCTTTTTAGTTTAATTACATTAATATCATAGAAAAATGTTACTATTATGTATCCACTTCCTAAAATATAATTACGAGATAGAAACGGTAAGTGAATGGCAGGAAAAGAGACACGGATAACAGAAAATTATATAAGAAAGGGGAATTCCATAGCCATAAAATATTTTACTTATATAATATTTTACGGCTTTGGAGTTCTCCTGTCTTATGTTAGATAAGAAACGACAAGGCATAAAATAATTTTATTAAAAATTATTTGCAATATCTGCATGAACTTCCATTTCTTAGTCAATTGCAGAGAGAGAGAGGTAAAAAGATACGGAGACAGAAATTTAATCGGAATTCGAAACGGAATTTGGCGATAGTAGATTAGCGAGCTAATCACTCCGGAACTTGGTCGGATTAGGTAATCGACGAAATAAATTTATCAAAGGATACGTATTCCTATTTTTCATACCTTCTTTGATCTTAAATCATCATTTATAGGTGGGATCTATATTTTTTGGGTGCAGTAAGCCTACGAATTTCCACCGTGAATGATAGCTAGATTTTTTTTGATAGCATGCAAGAGTACATTTAGTATATTCAATGGATGCCGGCAACTGAAGAACACTACTGCAGATAGATCTATCACGGCTGTGCCCATTCATAAATACGAGTATGTATATCGCATGGATTTTACTCTCATGTCTTTCTTCGTATTGATATTTTTCTCTTTGTTTTTCTAGTAGATAACCTGTCCATTATATCTGATCTTAGTGACTTCTATACCTGTTAGTCAGAGGATTAATTTTCGAATCCATTCAAATTACTCAACTTACAAAGCAATCGACGATTTAGTACCAAATTACGCTTAAGAACTTCAGGAACAAAGTCGAAAAATCAATATCCTATTACCTTCACCGAAATTTTAAGTAGGTTTTGACAATACATGCGCAGTTATCTAACCCGTCAGCATTAACTGCTTACAGTAGTACTGAGAATGCTAAGGAAATGATGAGAAATTATTCAGCTACCTTAGATAGCTAGGAATTAGGATTAGCCACCTAAGGAAGTTTTAAAGAAACACAAATAAATAACAACAAAATGGCTGAAGAAAACCAGCTGCCATTTAGCTTCTTAATGTTACAAGAAGTTGTCATTCAGTGTTCGGCATAATTTTATTTCATATTTCGAAGTAAGAAGTATTAAATAATAATAATAATAACTTTTTATTAATTCCAATCAAAATTTTTTTATTTTGTGGAGAATCGTTAAAATCAAGCAATACATTTTTGGAAAAGAAAAAGCCTCCCCGGCGGGGAATCGAACCCCGGTCTCCCGCGTGACAGGCGGGGATACTGACCACTATACTACCGAGGACACAAACTTATATTCTTAGGAATTACAATTCAGTGTGCAACAATCGAATACTCTTATACTCATTTTAAAAGAAGTGACAGTCAAGGGAATAGGGAAAGGATCTTTGCACATAGCAGTGCGCGGTTTAAAATTCGTGGAGAAACAAAAGCGAAGAATATTGAAATGGCTGAAACTCTAACCCAGACCTTCCAATTCCTGGGCCGCTATTTTATATATAGGAATATCTACCCGGCATGTGGGAGGCCTGAGTTCGAGTCCCTATCGTAGCATCCAAAGTCGCAACACCCTAAAACGAAAGCTTTCTAGCCATGTTAAAGAATCTATAGAGCAATATTTAAGACTATAACACTCTAATTGGAAGTGAAGACATAAGTTCCTATTTTTGAAGAAAATAATACCCCATAAACATAAAGAAATCATTCAAGAGGGCAGGGAAACTTTGGCATATGTCAAAACACGCTTAAAGAAGGAATTCGAAGAAAAATTATGAATCGTTAACATTTTCATCTACCTTGCGTGCGTTCAAAAGGATGTACTGAAAGATGGACTTTCAGCGGCTGTTGTAGATGAAGCAACAAGTTAAAAAAAAAGAATCCTCTTGATAGCCACCGCGAAATTTTGGCACCGAAAGAAACATTGCTATTTGTTTCATATAAATTTAGTGGGATTAAATACAGATTGATCATGAATATTATGTACATAATGCGCAATTTTTTCTTATGACCAATCATAGAGTATTAGTGTGTTGTTGTATTGAGAAGATATTTGTATTTTAACTGTCAATAAAATTGTATTATTGTAATAGAGTTGTAATCAATAAGGTTGCCACCGGAACATTCATCCAACTATAACTAATAAATTAATCAAAATGATAACATCAACAACAATAATAACAATAATAATAACAACAACAATAATAATATTCTACAGGAGACTTCTGTTCCCTGAGATATGCTGGTGCATTACCGTGATAGATCAGTGTGCAAAGAAAAGTGACTGACTTTCTTGAAGTAAAATGTTCAAAGCAGCCTTCCGCAAGTGTTTTGCTTTCTGGAAGTGAACGTATATCAATAGTTATTATGAATTTTACCGCAAACGATTTTTCTGATGCGTATATTCAATGGAATTTTTAAACAACTTTGCACGAAATTTGATTCTGACCATCTTGGACAAATTTATCTTAGATATTGACTTGAAACCCCTGAAAATTAGTGTCTGAAAGCTGCGGTAAAGCGGTTTTTAAAGCTCACTGAATTTTTTTTAGTGCCGTTTATATGTAAAATTCTATACTACGTTAAGTAACTGTTAATGCATTTCCTCAACGTATAATTAACTCCTACCGCATCATCCCTTAGAGGGCCAAGCCTGTATGCGGACAATTCCTCGTGAAGAGATGATCGCTGAACAATTCCTCAGGGAAACTTTCCTCAAGGCGGACAATTGCTTGCCGTACAAATGGCCTCAAACAGACCATGTAGTTCAGCTCCTATAAAATCGGAAAAACTACTACAAGAAGTCACGTAAATTTTAACATTCGCAACATTTTCTTATTTTATCTCTCGGAACACATGCCAGACAGATATGGAAATACCATAAAGATATTTTATAACTGAAAATGATACACTATTAAAAATCGCAAATACTTTCATAAAAATAGTACTGTAAACTTTGATGATGTCACAAATTATCACCTTGACAACTAAATGCAGCGCTGAACTCTCGACTTGAATGAATGTATTGGGATGAGTATCTCATGAATTCTTTTGAAAATTTCCTTCGTTTTAGGTATAGGAAAATTAACTTAAGGTTTCAAAGCTTTTCACAGAACTCAAAATTATTGGATTAGAAGAGGAATACATGGAATATGTAATAAGTAGCGATCTTTCCTTCGTTTGAAACAATGACATATCAATTAGACAATTAGATTTTTTCCGATTCCAAATCCAAAAGTTTAGGAAAATGTGATTCCTAAAGATAAAAACAATGAAACGACATGGAGCATGGAAATTAATGAATTTATAATTTATAACGAAAAATTATCGGACTTAGTGAAAATTAATACAGTACCATAAGTAATATTGTCAATTTTTAAAGTCAAGTAATCGTCAAAAGTGATTTATCACAAGGTTATGTAACGTTTTAAAATTTTTGATATCTTTTGAGTTCATCATCTAGAGGTAAATTGGCTAATGTAGCTGATGTATTTTAGTTATTAATCCCCGTCCTTTTCTTTCGAAAGGGTAAATAAATCTTTCTAAGAAGTTTAGATAAAATTTACCTTTCCCATCTACGGCCGAAGATCAAAATACTTATCTTTCCCAATTGTAAACGTGAGCAAAATGTTTTACGTTTCAGAGGCTCGATGTCTATTAGCTCTCCCCGCGGACGCTCTACGCAAATGAGCTATTATGTTAATATCTTCAAATCCGGAAACAATTTTTCCTAAAATTGATTTTTCTTGATACTGACGGAGCACGGCAACGTTCTATTGTCTAATGGCGTCATAAAATGCTCAGGATGATGTATATTTTGAAAATGAGGTAAGTACGCAAATTATAACGGTTCCTCCAGAACTGGAAAATATATAAAACTTCTGCCATAATGAAAGTTTCCTCTGAATCTTTTGAAGTCAAAATATACAACAAGGTTACACTGAGAAATTTTCAACTACTAGCGGATCCTCAAAGCTTACTTTATAAAAACATAGATTACTAACAAATAACTAAAACACAGAGATTACTAAAGTTACTTAAAGAAGCTATATTTACATCTAACTTTTCATAGTTACTGTTATTCAGTATTAAATTACAAGCTACACTAGAACGTCTTCAAACTTTTTGAGAGAATAGCCGCTTAATTACAAGATAAAGGTCTGGCGGGTAGATTTAACGGGGTTACTATGGGTATTGACTTTTCTCACACTTATAAACGTACAGCAAATCTACGAAGAATCGATAGTAGGAGATCAATACATGAAATTAATGCAGACATATATTCGAGAGGTCAAAAATGAATAATATCGATAAAATAATCATCCTGTGGGATACCTAGGCATAGATTCCAATATGTTGGCTATAAAGCCGTTTTGTGTCTCACATTTGGGCAGTAGGCTGTAGTATCTCTGAGCTACGAAATAACTATAGTTGACTCTCAGGTAAGAGTACATTAGAAATTTGCCATTTTATAATTTACTCTAGTTTATCACATCAAATATTCTCTTCTTTAAGAGAATATTTGATGTGATTGAATTGAATTGAATGTGGGAAATTCAACTAAACGGTTTTCTATGTGACGCGGACGAGAACGGTATCCGGACGGAACGAAGTACGAAAACTTTTCCCGCGGAATGGCTCCCGAAAAATCAACCGACAGGTGCACCTCTCCCGTCGATAGAGGTCTCCACCGGTCTCAACCCTCGGAAAAACCGCAGACACCTGTCCGGCGGCACCCTTTGCGTGCTAGAAAGAAGACGAACAGAAGGAAAAAGGGGGAGAGACACCTTTTCAAACTCCTCCCCCGCGTCAACTCCCCCGACCCGCCCCTCTTCAACCGCCGCCCTTTGAAAACAAACTATGACGCGGCTTGAGAGCTTGACAGACAGCCGAGAATCAATACGCGCTCTGCACGACGACGGGTAGGAAAAAAAAGAAAGAGGACCTCTTTTGCTCCCTCCCACCCCCTCCTAACATCCTAAAACCACCCCCCCGTCGACCACTCCTTCAAAAACCTACCCCTATCTCCCTCACTTGGCCGAAGCCTTCAATTTGGAGGCCCTGAAGGCTATGTGCCAGTCTTGTTTGGTCTGCCTCCCCAACTCCCGCTCCCTCTCTTACCAGAAGCTTTGTTTCCACTTTGTTTCGGCAGCGTGGAGAACAATGGGCATCTCTCTCTCCATCTATCCTGTGTTTCCCCCGGGCTCGAAACCCCTCCTCATCCCTCCTCCCACCTCCTCCCACTCCCACTCTTTCTTCTGCAACAATTCTCTTTTTCGAATGGACTCGATCAAATAATCGAGACCGGGGTCTCCTAACAATGACGGGGTCTCTTTATATCCTCCCTTCTTCCACTTTCCTCTCTCTCCGTTCCTTTGTGCTCCCGAGCGCCCCCTTACTTCTCTTTTGCGCTGCTCAAACGCCCTGTTTTTTATACCGAATCCGTTTCTCGGCCTCTAATAGATCCCGATGCTTAGAGGGCTGGAGTAATTCCGAGAAGGAATAGGCGCTGCTATAAATTGAAGGTTGTCCCGCGTCTTGGAACCGAAAGTGAGGAATGGTAGGTTCGGAGATGGCGTGAGAATGTTTGTGATGTGGAGACGAACTCCTAAGTTTGGGGCGACAGCGACCAAGGTCACTCTTCATTTTACCTATCGGTTTATGCTGGCAAGTTGTGCGCTGCAGCAGATTTTATCATTTTTATTATCGTTGTTGTTGTTCAATTCTGCCGCAGGATGACACTAGGTCGGGTGGCGACGTTACATTACTCACATTCTACAACTAAGACTTAAGTTCTACATATAAATATATCTACATTTGTAAGAATCACCCCGTCCACTAAATACAATATTTCACAAAACTTACTAATTGAAATTTTAAACAAATACAGAGAATACAATTGAACACGATTTCATTTTTACAATTTAAGAAGCTATGTCTTACATATTAAAATTATACAATATTACTAGTTCACGAGTTAAAGGTGTTGATAGGTTATACGTTTTGAATGTACTTCGGGTTCTTTATGTATTATGAATGTAATATTTTTTATCACATCAATCATAATATTTTACTCTTTAGTGTATGTGAAGTATTATTGCAAGGTTTATAATGCTGGAGAATTGTACATTTGACGTGTCACCAATTCAAGAAGATGATTTTCTGTGTAAATGAATGAATTAATGTGACAAAATAAATTATTATTATTATAAGTTAAGCAACAATGATTGAGCATTCATTGCATCTCTCATTTGGTAGGAGGGGTAACATCATTTAACTCGGCTATAATTAATCACAGCTTATTTACTGGAAGACCCTTTCCACCGATACGGTGCGCTAAGGGTTTCACGAGCACACCAGTGTATTTCAAGAAAGCTCATATCGTGCTGTGTAATTCATTAGCTTTCTTTCACACTTTCACAATTTCATTTTACTATGAAATAAGGTTAATATGCCCAAGCGTGACTTTGTGAAACTCAACACACATTTTGAAAGAAAGAATGATTAGTATTTTTCTTCAGGTTGAAGATGAAAATGTCAACTCTTTGACGAAACTAGTCGAATAAAAACCCGCTGTGGAAATTACGAAATATTCTTTCTTTCAATATTTCATCTTACGCTTGTTGCTCTGAGATATTTCACGGTTCAATTCCAACCAGTGCTAACAATGTGACGATTTTTTTATTCTTCTCTTATTTTTCCTTAACTTAAAACAAGAAAATTCTCAAAAAATTATTTCAGAGTGCCTCAAATTTTGAATCGATATGTAAGTATGCCGTAGAGGAAATGGGAAGTACCAGTCTTGAGTGATTGTCAAGGTAAAAATCAGTAATTAAATCATTAAACATCCTTAAATAAATACAACTGTTATAAATTATATAATATTCATGGATAAGAAAATCCTTTTGTCGCCATTTTTCGCGAGAATCTTTCCAAATAGGCATGTTTAAAAATATATGTAAAATATTTACACCCAGAAAGGTGAGGTGTAATTCAAGTACAGCAAAATAAAAATATACGTGGACAAAGTATGCTTTGCTCCATAACAAGCTGATCCTCGCGAAGAATTCAACTGTATACTTAAGCTCCGAGGATATAATCGCGGCAATTATCCGCGTTAAATAATAAAATCCGTCTTGGGAAGTGACTACATATCTTTATCTTGGATGCAAACGTCTAACCCATCATTACCTGTTCAATTACGGATATTTTCCCAAGGGACAGCGTTCTTTTTACAGGTGTTGTCACTCTATGTTTTGAGAATACTGCGGCGATTTGAATGCATGAATAAGGAATCTGAAACGATCGCAGAAAACAGCTACAAATATGAGAAAAGCTGAAACCAATCGTACTGCAGGAACACACTTTCCTTTTAGACGTCTAAAGAAAGATATGTTGTATTTGTAGGCATAGGCTACGAATAAAAATTATTCTGTTTCTTATTGTAAGTTTACTTGTAAGATTGAATTTTCTATATCGCATAGAAAACGGTGAAAACGTAAAACACGGCTTTTAAAAGGGAAATATTTTGAAATTTAGTAAATTAAGAATTTTATAACGAGATGCTTTAAAATTTTTATTAATCAATTCACGTTAACATTCTTTCCATTAGAAAAAGTATTCAGTCTGAAGGCCGGTTAGAATCTCATCCCCTCTAGCACTAACCACCAAGATGGATGGTGACCACCATCACTATGGTAGGGGAATGAGGCTTACTAAACGTGGTGAGGAGTGAGATTGTTTGCATTCTCCACCGAGCCAATTTTTTATAAGCGGAACAAGTCGATGTAAGTGAAGCTGAATGACTCTGAGGGTAATACTAATAATAGCATTCCATGACACCGTAGTCAATGCCGTTGTTCGTTATCCCTCATACTTCAGTAGCTATGTATTCATTAACAAGATTGAAACTAAAGTTAATGAAAGATACCTTTTCTTTATCCTGCACCAAAATGCAAATGAAGAATATACCATTCATCAAGATGGTGTCAGGAGAACAACAAAAACAGCAAGAGCCGAAACAGTAAAATCTCAAATTTATGGATCACTCTACTTTCGACTATATTCCTATCCTAATAAACTTTTCGACATCGAAACAAAATTTGTCCGAAACCGTGAATTTACATCCTTAAGAATAATTCGATTTCCACTTTTCCACACACTAAAGGGAACAAAAAAAGTTACCTTCGAAATTTGTAATTCGAAAATGTAAAATGTATTCCCAGACTTTTCCCCGAACTTGTCAAACTGTTACGAAATACTCTTCGATACACCTGGAAGATGCGTTGTCTATGCGTTGTTACTTTTAAGCACTCTGACACAGTAATTTTTCGTACTGATTACTCTGTTATCGCATTTTCTTAGAGCTAATCTGTAAACGATAAACATTCCACGATTGACAAAGGTTATTTTGAGGCGCGACTCACTAAAACTAAAAGAGGAATATCAAAGACGAAAAGATTCATTCGTATTTTTACTTTCGGAAAACATGAGGCTTAAATATTTTGATGCTAAATTACAGCAATGTCTGCAACAATCATTTTCCCCGACCATTTCACGAGCTTTCCATCTCCGATAAAGTAAACGTCTCGGTTTTGCACCAAAGGTATCCATAAATACTTATGCATAATACTAATAAATCCAAGACGAGAAATAGATCCAGTCGCTACCACAGTGTTACCGCGTATCGTATGGTGAAGAGGAAGTACGGAATGGAAACAAATTCCACTATTCATTTAAATTTGTTTCTACTGCATGACCGGTGTCGATGGTTAATCGGCAACATTTCATTAATCATATCTGATTGATCGCTGGGGTTAATTATGTCTCGGAAATACATTTCATAGAAGAAGTGCAGAAATCTTTTCATTTCCTCACGAACTTCTTCAAGATATAGGCCTACTATGTAGAAAATAATGAGGTAAGAAGTTCGCCGAAGCACATGCTGGGAGAAAATATTTCAAACGTCCGAGAGCAATACGTCAAAACGATAACTTCGCCACGGAATCGAAACACTCGACTGAGTGAGAGGGTCTGATGAACACAGCTAGGGGCTGGGAAACACACCAGAAGCGAGCAGGAAGGGCCTGAGATGAGAAGGATAAGCAGAGGTGATGTGGAAGCGGAAAAGGGCGAAGTGCACTTGTTCGTGCCGTTTCCGGTAACACTTGGGCCAAGTCGCGTGCAGGACAAAATGGCCGCACGTGCTGGGGCTGACGTGCGGGTGGATATGGAATAATAATGGATCGAACGATGGGATTGGGCGAGAGGAAGCAATTAGAGAGGGCGCTGAGTGAGGGTGCATTTCCTACGGCGGGAATTTTACGAGAGGAAAGGGTTGTTTTCGGGGAAGGGCATTTAAGGGAGATAGTGGGCGGAGAGAGATAATAAGGGACCTTTTCGTTGCGAAACCTTCGTGACCGGGGGATCGAATCCCATCCGATCCTGTGTTTTCTCCGTCCTATAAGAGAGGAAAACACTCTTCGCCCGACTGCGATCGGGTACGACTTATGAAGGATTCTTTCTGCGGCAAACACGTGACCTTTTTCCGCATGGGGAAATACTTTTCCTTCCCGGAAAAATCACACAATTCACTCCAGATTGGTGGATAACTGGATTTCCGGCATCATGAGCCCGGCAACATGTGGTTTCTGAGTCGCTCGTTCCTCTTTCTGATGAATGACCTGTGGCTCCCAATTCGCTCAATTTCNAAATTCCTTAAATATCAGCAGCTTCGGTGTGGTATTTGAGTGGTCTATTTGCAATAACGAGATTCTTTCGTAAAACCCAGACAAAAGTCAATATTAAAAAATAGCAGGAAGCGGTTAAACGAAAGAGACAAAAGCAGTCATCAGTATGAAATTCATGTATAAAATCGAGGATTAAGAATCTAAAGAAAAACTCTCATTTACCCTTGATTTTATCATATTTTCTGAATGAGTTTTTTCAGAGGAAATAAATGCTTCAAATATAAAAAGACAAGAATGGACATTTAAAAATGGAGTGATTCCTAAACTTTGCAAGGACCATATAAAAGATAAAAACACACATCGATAAATAGGATTATAAAAGTACAACATCGGCCCGATGAATCTATGCCGTATGTTTAATCTTTAAAATATGAAACTAATATATCATTGATTCATATTACCAAAACACACAGAAATGAACCGTAATTCTGTCAAATCCAGGCGTAAGATCAATCTTGAAGGAAGCGAGCTCAACTGCTTTCCTCAAATACATTAAAAATGTTTGCATCAATTTGTGGTATTGCATTTTTCAAAGCATTGCTATCTGGCATCTTGCTTTTCTACTTATATAGAATTTATTGAATTTGGATATTGAATTCAACAAAACTACTGCACGGTCAATAAAATCCTTATGAAACAAAATTATACCTTTATTATATTTTCATATTTCATTACAAGTTGCGTACTAGCACTACTTATACTGCTTAAAGAAGTTATTTTATATTTGCGTATTGCGTTTCACAAAATCTAAAAAGTAAGATAAGAATCGTATTACAAATTTTAGGCAAGCATTTTATAACCATAGAATCAGTAAATGAAATTAATACGCTTTCATTGAGCTTTGAGAACCTTAAACGACGTAGGAAAGGAAAAATATGATTAAAACATATACTCAAATATCGTCTTAAAATTGGTTGATCGAATTAAAAAGCAAAGAATAGATTTTCAAAGTGCAATACAATCATGAATATTTAAATGAAAATCCTAAGGGGTTAATCCAATTTCTGGTTAGGAAATAGAATAAATTCAGTTGTGTGGTTGTTTGTAACTCATGTTATTAGACATCTGAAAGATAGTTAGGATAGAAAGGGTCTTTCAATCTATCTGAACATTTGACGATTTATTTTGAATGATATATAAGTTTCATACACTTAACGTTAAATTTGATCAATTGGTTACTTGTACACCTTCTTATTTTTATAGAGACTTAGTAATTATTATTTAGAATGATTTTTCTTACGGTAAAGCTAAATAATTTTGCAACACAACGGTCTTAACCTTGTAATTAATTGAAATCTTTTGGACTCAAACGTCTGACAATTAGGTTTAGCATACTTGGTAATCAGAGTCGATAAAGGTAAAATACGGTAGGAATTAGAAGAGACTGTTCGTTCAAGATAGGGGTTTTTAACTCACACACCACAAACAACATTTTAAACCAATTCCGAACGGTCCTATCGATTATTTTATTTTGACAGTTTCATTCAGTTTTTGCCTTTAAGCTTAAAGTACTAAGGGGAAAAAATATTAGTTTAGAATAAACGGAACTTGATAAATTGCAGCCGAACTCGTGACGTTAAATTGAAATCACCATTTTCAATGAATCATCAATATTAAACACATAGTGACGTGCATTAACTTCTTCTCGCGAAGTCCTTGTAAAAATTTCTCTGGAAATAGAAGCCCGTAAGAAGCCCGTATTTTTAGAAATTATTGCATCAAATTTAGTGCTGCAAACCCCGATGAATTGGAACTAGAAATATAGTAAATAATAAAAAAATAACGATGAAAGTGATTAGAGATACAGAGATGAGATGACAAAATAATTACACAAAAAACTGAATCAACGACAAGAGAAAAATCAGAATATAAACGAAAATCTTTGTCGTTTATACAAAGAGCGAACGAAAAATCATTCAGTGACATTAGCGGTTGAACGGTGCTTATAAACAACGTAACTAATAAATTCATTCTTCGATAATCAAAATTATTTTTTGGAGAAAATATAGATGGAGCAGCACGTTGAAGACACCTAAAAAGCAAGACGCTAAAATATTTCAAACGTCCGAGAGCAATACGTCAAAACGATAACTTCGCCACGGAATCGAAACACTCGACTGAGTGAGAGGGTCTGATGAACACAGCTAGGGGCTGGGAAACACACCAGAAGCGAGCAGGAAGGGCCTGAGATGAGAAGGATAAGCANAATCAACGACAAGAGAAAAATCAGAATATAAACGAAAATCTTTGTCGTTTATACAAAGAGCGAACGAAAAATCATTCAGTAACATTAGCGGTTGAACGGTGCTGATAAACAATGTAACTAATAAATTCATTCTTCGATAATCAAAATTATTTTTTGGAGAAAATATAGATGGAGCAGCACGTTGAAGACACCTAAAAAGCAAGACGCTGAAATGTAAAATCGCGTTTCGTTTTTGCGAGTAACCTCGTCTTCGGAAGGGACTAATCGAGTCGCTGTCTGAAATTAGTCCAGCTCAGTGAATATTATTTGTCGCTATTTGGGTCATCGCATTCTTAAATCATCAGCGGCATCCGCCGCAGGCTCCTCGTCCTCCCGGAGGCGCTTTCCTAAAACCTCAAAGACCGCACGGTGACTTCCCCTCGAAAGGAACGCGACTGTAGGGACTGTTGCAGAGGTGTGCGTGTTGGCAACGGCCTCGGGCGGCCGAGAAGGGGAAAAAGAGGGAAGGTGCAAGATATACTCCCCCTTGCGGCTGATTCATGAATGAGTGAGGACCAGTGGTCTGACCCTAAGGCCGCACAAGACACGCGACTTCCCGCATGCGATCCGGAGGCTCTGGGGTGGAGGAAGGGTGGGGGAAGAATGTGGGAAAGTAGGGGAATTGGGTGGAAAGTTTAAGGAGAAGAAATAGCGGGATTAACCTGAAGGAAAGATAAGGAAACCGGGCAAGCAACATGGTAATGGTGTGGAGAGGTAAGAAAATAGTGCGAAATATGGAAGGGCACTCTAGAGACAGGATGAAATCGAAAAAGAAAGTGGGAAGCGGCAGGGAAAGGAGTTGGAAATTTCGTTCAGAAATCACGGCCGGTAAAGAAGTTAGCCGACTGCGAATCTCGGAGGAGAAAATACGAAAAATTATGGAAAGAAGATACGATGGCGAAGGATATCGAAGGAGCTACGCTTGCAGATTCGTATTTTGAATTATTATTTTTAAGATTAAAATGAATATTAACGCCTGGTGGCACTCTTTTACCTACATACAAACATTCCTAATGCCTACATAGCTAATAAAAGGTAAATTATAATCAATAAATTATTATTAATTGCAAAAAATTCCTTAAATATCAACGGCTTCGGTATGGTATTTGAGTGGTCTATGAATGTTTGAATAAAGAGAGGTGTAAATTAGAGAAAAAATATTCTTAAATTAAAATAACGACAAAAAGTTAGGAGATTCTTTCGTAAAACCCAGACAAAAGTCAATATTAAAAAATAGCAGGAAGCGGTTAAACGAAAGAGACAAAAGCAGTCATCAGTATGAAATTCATGTATAAAATCGAGGATTAAGAATCTAAAGAAAAACTCTCATTTACCCTTGATTTTATCATATTTTCTGAATGAGTTTTTTCAGAGGAAATAAATGCTTCAAATATAAAAAGACAAGAATGGACATTTAAAAATGGAGTGATTCCTAAACTTTGCAAGGACCATATAAAAGATAAAAACACACATCGATAAATAGGATTATAAAAGTACAACATCGGCCCGATGAATCTATGCCGTATGTTTAATCTTTAAAATATGAAACTAATATATCATTGATTCATATTACCAAAACACACAGAAATGAACCGTAATTCTGTCAAATCCAGGCGTAAGATCAATCTTGAAGGAAGCGAGTTTCAAAGAGCGGCGAGAAAGACAAGAGGTCGAACTCATGGAAAGAAAACGAACTATGGGGTTAAAAACAACGAACGAATGGAAACGTATGATATGTATCGACGTCATCCCGTGAAAAGAGGAGCAAAACGCTGCGAAGGAGTGGAATGGGGGATTCCGTCCAGCAGTGGTCTCCCTTCCACAATTCCACTAGGAGGCTACCCTCCTCTCTCAATTTACCCGATGAATAGTGAATTGGCGTTCTCAAAAGGTCGCTCCCCCTCCACCCAGATGCCGTACGCTTCCTTCCCTCTCTCCCCTGTATCATCCTTTGGCGCCGGGGACAGATTGTGTTTGGGATAAGTGAGACGTGAAAAGTGTAGGGGACGGCTTGGGAGAGCTGAGGACTGACTAAAAACATTTGAAAAGCGGCTCGCGAGGGAGGAAAAAATTCCGGAGACAGAGGCCATTTGTATGAAACCTTCGCTCCCTTATTTTTTACGGATATTGTTATTATCTCGGTTTGATAACGTGACTCGGATTAGCTCGTTTCTGCAAACAAGAGCAATCCCATGCGCGCGGGGATATCCCCGATTTCCTCGCAAACAAATATTGTTTTATGCGCTTCTTCTTTCAATTTATTCTTACCTCAGGTTTTGGCGACGTTGAATAGCTGAAATCGTAAGCAAATATCACGTCAAACTTTACAATAACAATTTGGAGGTTAAGCTGTGGAAAATTGTGGTTTTCTTATGACTGAGGAAATTGCTGCAAATATCTATGTAATGCGATCAAGCTAAGGAATCCTAGCGATTGTAATAATAAAAAGCAAGGCAAGTTTTCAAATTCCTCAAAGTATTCTATTGGAAAATTTTTCACATTTATAACTGAACCTGTTGGATATTTTCGTAATTTCATGAAGGTCGATCAGCATTAAATATTTATTATGAAGTGTAATTATGACCAATATATGTGACCATTAATTATGACCGATATCTCATAAGACGTTTATTAATAAACCTACGTACCCAATATATACTATCGAAAGAAAGGATGATAGACCTATTTATTAAAACCAAGAATGAATAGTTCGACATTATTATTTATTATTATTATGATATTGTCATAAAATCATTGCTGTTGAAAAAGTAAACTATTTTTTCTTCTACAGCTCTGACTGAGTTCTACCCTAAAATAGATATCAGTACATACATGGCACTAGCAGACTTGACTTGCATACAAGGTTACTTGCATAGAGATTTATTTGATTGATCAGAAATAAGGCTATGTTTAAGAGTTACGCCATTCTTGCTTTTCCATATTACCTATTAGGATTTCGCGTCAGCGAGAATTGGACCATCAAATCAGAAAGAACTTTAAAACTTTTTTTTACGATCAGCAGCGATAACAAGATTGCAAAATATCTCATTTCGACTGCAAATAACAAGAATAACTGGCTCTTTTTTCATTAAGATCTTACCTATATTCATTATACAGATATTTTAGTTGTATACATGCGAAAAATTATCAGTTCAAAGATATATTTACATTTATTAGAAAATGAATAATAAAATCCGGGGTAGTTTCTAAATACCCTTATTTAATATCATGAGTTAAATATGCAACAAAAACATAATTTTCCAAAGCTCGTGATAAGAACTTCGCAAAGCTAAACGTGGCAGCATCAAATGTAATTGAGGAAAAACCGCTAGTCGAATACTTACAGCCAGACCAGAAAGGTTAGCTGAAGGGAGAGAGAGAAGGAGTAAGGAGTAACTATGGTCCCTTTTTCGTTTCTCGATTGGTCGAGAGAATATCTGCCATTTCGGACTAAGGGAAGGTTCTCTTGAGAGTATCGCGTGCCATAGGCAAGAGTCGCGCCCTCTTGGAGCTCCCTAGCGAGCGATTACGTCCGTCCATGAAAGATGCATCACAGAAAAGGAAAGAGAGGACACGAATCTAACGCTTTAACAAACAGAGGACCGTGAGGAGAGAAAGAGCAGGAGCGATGGCATTACGTGCTAAGGTGTAAAGGGTTACGAATTAGAAGTTTGATTGGACTGGTTATGTCACTATTGAGGTAAAATTCATCTGCTATGCTGATATTATATGCAACGTGGGTACGTGGCCATAATTTGTATTTGTAAATATATAAGGTAATAACATAAAGTTGTCAGGTTGTTAAATATACCAATATTATCTACACCTACATTTACACGTTTAACTGGGACCGGTTGTGTTTAAGAAAACACCTGTTTATTGCAAATGTCTAGTATTTTGTAAAAGGGTTAAATTTTGTCCTAACATCCCTAAAAAAAGCTTTTAGCCAAAAACCCATGAAATACTTTCACAAGATCCTTTTAACAAAGGCACACAAAGTTAAAGGCTCAAAATTTGCAAAAAATCAACCGTTAAGTTGGGTGGTAGCTAAAATTCATTGTTTATCTTCTATTGTCTTTTTCCTAATTTCTCCAGAATAGGCTTTCGAAATTGTTTGTATAGTTCTATTTAAATTTGGAATTTGTTCTATGAATTAATTGAAATAAAGCTAGGTTTTCAGGAGAGAAACGACTCATCAAAATAATTCAAGTTTATCATAGGAATCTTTGGAGCAGTTTCTACACAAATGTTGAGAACGTTGATATTCGGATGCAAGCACGATTACTCCACTTCCATGGGGGTGAAAGGACGGATTCAAAATAAGCTCACAAGAATAAAGGACCGCGAATGACATATCTGAAATTATTTCTTAAGAATAATACATGCACTTAATGCTTGTCGCTCAATTTTCCAAATTAAATCTCTAGAAGAAAACTTCCGTCAGAATGTTTAGTTAGCCGACTGCGAATCTCGGAGGAGAAAATACGAGAAATTATGGAAAGAAGATACGATGGCGAAGGATATCGAAGGAGCTACGCTTGCAGATTCGTATTTTGAATTATTATTTTTAAGATTAAAATGAATATTAACGCCTGGTGGCACTCTTTTACCTACATACAAACATTCCTAATGCCTACATAGCTAANAAAACCTTATTTAAATGATTCACCAAATATTTAAACCCTAAATATTGTCTGGAGCAATGCGATATCGTCAAACTTTAATTTCAAACATGTGTTCAGATAGGATTCAGAGAATTCAGAGATAGGACCTTTTTACTGCGCCTCATTCATGAGGGGAACTTGATTTTTGTAAGGAGAAGACACGTGGGTCACAAAGCTGAATGGGTTGAGAGCGAATGTAATAGAGGGCTTGTAGTCGCTGAATTCATTAGGGACTAATTTTAATTTCATGGAAGCACAATCATGACACATTCTAGAGTTTTGGCGCCCGAGAAAGTTTGTCGCACTTAAAACCGTCTGATGAATTTACGGCATTTAAGAATCATGAGCACGCACGATTTGGTCTATTAGCATGACATTCTCGAGCCAACTCGGCCACGGTTTTGAAATTTAAGCAGCCGAGGACGCCGATCGAAATAACGCAAAACTATTCCGCACAGAAGTCTCGAGAAGTAGCCTTCCAAGTCGGAACAACATCAAACGGACTCGGCGCGACCGCAGCGCCTCCCTCTCTCCGATGGAGAAGTGGCGAAACAAGTGATTAAGAATTCACCGCAAGGGGACGCCTCTTCACGAAAGGAGATTTGGACACTGAGGTAAACGCAGAGAGAGAGAGGGAGATTTTGAGGTAAGGCAGAGTAGGGAGAGAGAAAGGTGTGGGAAAAGTTGTCCGTGGAATAGGGTGACGTGGAGCAACAAGCGAACCGTCTTCTCTCGTCGTTCATTTACGATATTCACTCCCTCGTTACTGCATAACGGATGCCCTCTGCCCTTTTCCCCCTTCAATCCCACATTCACTTCATCCCTGCCACTTTTTCCCTCGTGCCAAAGGTACCTTATCCGGTTTCAACCGACGCTTTCCCTTTTCTCAATTCACTTTATGCCTTTCAGTACTTCGTTGCTTTTGCTCAACTTCTTCATAAGCCTCAAAACAGCTTCCGCCTTCCTGAGACATTCTGAGGGGATAAAAGTACTAGAATAGTATCAACTGTGGGGCTGTAAAGTCCTTCATTTACTTTACGAGTCTTGAAGAACGCTCTATTTTTTTATTTGTCATTCGGTATAGGATAGAGGAAAATGTGTCTTCCGTCTATCAAATTTTTCTCCATCTTCTTCGTGGTTATGATGTTATAAAGGTTACTGAGGTATGAATCATGTTCAGTAGTGGAATTTATCCTTGTAATTCCTGAATGAATGATACGAAAAAGTTAATCATTCGATCGTTTTGCTGAACTTACGTGAACTTCTTTCACTGATATCATTCTGGCTTAGAGAGGAAAGCAAGGAAAAATTACCTCACTCTCCATTTTGCCTAATAACTCTCATTCTATCTCCAATGCGTTTGGTAAATACCGTTGAAGTGGATGTGTATCTATCCAGCCTTCGGACTAATGGCTTCATAGGCAAGGAGCACCTTCTTGGAATCGTCGTAAAGTCGAATATATTAATATGAAATACTAGATATCGAATAGAAATATGCCATTTTCCGTGCCATATTTTCCTACTCCAATATTATAATATATATTTATTTCCTACTCCAATGAAAACCCATATTACGTATTTTCAAGTGAAAAATTTAAGTTTCCATTCCTTACTGCAGTGTAATGCAAAGTTTCTGACTTAACAAGAATAATAACACAAAAAATGTTTGATGATAATGCTCGTATATAAGATACATACAAACTTCAGAATTACAACTGCATTTCTATAAAATTATAAGCATTGTTCAGTAGTGCTTGTCAGGAAGAAACACAGGTAGTATTTATATTCGCAGGAGAAAAAAATAATAAAAATGCATATAATATGCGAAGCGATTATTAAGAATTAAGATCATTATTCGCGGGATAACTACGAATAAATTCCAATGTGGTCGCAGTATGTATAAAAGCAATTACTGGGGAGAGGTTTTCCCACGGAATTGTGACCCCAGCATGGCTTGCCAACTCTCTAAGAGTTGTCCATTTCAAGATTAGTGAATTCCGTATTACCGTATTACCAATAATGTCAAAGTTTAGTGACTAAATTTCAATCTCAGAAACTTGTATGAAAAAGTTCAACACATCGAAAAACATATAAAATCATTCTTGTGTTGACTTTAACTTATATACTCAATAGCTTGTTACTGTGTTTTGTGCAAGGTTTTAATGATCAGATTTTTGCTTACGAATACTTAAATTGGAGTAGAAAATCAGCACAGAAAGTCATGCTAAAATACGAAATACTCGTACGAGGGAATATAGTCCTTATTAATAGAATCATTACTGGCTCACATACGTGATAAATTTCTAATTTCGACCCTCCGGCCGGTTAGGTTGGACATCTGATTTAAAGCATAGCTTAAACCACCTAAGAAAGAACATGTATTCTTCCTTTATGAAAAGCATGAATGCTGACAGTTTGACCAAAATCGAACGCAGGATGGGAATCTTTAGAAAATAGAAGGCTTAGACAAAGACTAAATCTCCTTGATAAATTTAGAGAAAGCACGTTCGTAGATGATATAGCTGACATAATGCGCCCCCCATGTTACATAGGCCGTTCAGACACTGCGAGAAAGATCAGAGAAATAGATGCGAAAATGAATCGATACAAGAATTCATTTTTTCCGCGAACGATACGCGAAAGTAATAGATTAGCGAAGTAAATTCAGTAAATTCACGGTGCTTGCACCCCCTGCCACACGCCGAAAGGCGGCTTGCAGGGTACTAATGTAGATGTAGATGTAGATGAACCTTATCGTGGCCTTACTCAAAGTAATACCCTCTCTACTTAGTATAATGTTGGGTGATAGAACGCAATTTTATCAACAGAATAATTTCCGAATATTAGACCTAGTCAGAGAATAAGCCCTAACATAATTTTAGGGATGTTATTAATACTCTATATATAAGCTCTAGATAAGGTTGTCAACTAGATAGAAGGATTTTTTACTCTCATTAAACCATAGGACAGACGACTTATTGATTTATTTAGTTAAGATTCTTTTGCCCCACCCTTGAATGGCGAAATCTACATTGGGCAGGTTCACGTTGTTGATAATCTTTGAAGTTTTCAAATATCAATTTATTAAATGAATATATAAAAACCTATGAATAAATAATTTGTATAATTATTTACTAGAATACATGTAAATTTTTGAACACGATAAAATAAGACCCCCTGAAGAAAGCCTTAGGGTGTCTTTAGGGACAAAAATTAATTTAATACCCAGTTTTACTTTAAAAAAAAAATGTAGAAATTAACTGATAGCATTCATTATCAACTTCCAAAATATTTCCAAACATTTAGAGGCGAATATGGAAAATAATTTAGATTTCGCAGGACCGCTGGCATAAAACCATAAATGAATATCATTCGCGAAAATGAAACGCAAGGCGGTAAATTAAGGTAGTAGCCGTAACAAGAGTGTAGTCGAGCAGAAGATGAGAACAAAGTGGAGAAAAGGACTTGATCCAGAAGGCGGGAGATTTAAAAAATTACGGTCCAATTTCTCGAATTTCTCCCGGAGAATTCGGAAAAGCTGCTAACCGTAACACCACCCATGATGGAAAACGTGTTCGCCTTGAGGGTAGGCACGGAATGAACAGTTCTGTCGCGCGTGTCGCATAAGATTCAGGGGCCAACGGCCTTGTCACCTACATTGTAACACAATACAGATAGATAGATAGACTCTTTATTGGCGAGGTTAGGCCCATATGGGCCTCTCTTCCACCTAACCTCGTGTGTCATTATAATAAGTACAGAATATAATTATAACTAAAAGATAATAAGTACAGAATATAATTATAACTAAAAGAAAGAATGTGGTGTGGGAAAAAACATTGCAACTGAAGGTTGCCAAAGGAAAAACCCACGTTGCGGGTAAACACCAATACAGAGGAGTTGACATTTCAAGCATTTGTTTCCAACTATTGCTGTGATATCCTTAATTTACCCAATGCTTTGACTCCTTTGAATGATCTATCAAGCTTTCCGGAATCTATAGGAAAATAGTAAACGAAGGTTGTGCACAGAATTGAAGAGAATGGAAAGGTTATCGAGAAATTGAAATAAAAATCCGTTTTTTTTCACATGATTTTTTTTCCTTTACAAATGCGTTATTTATATCTCCAACTTAAATTGTGTGTATTACCTCTTTTTTTAGCTTTAGCATTATTTATTCATTAATTCGCGTAAGAGCAGAAAAATCCGTGTTCCATCAGCCTCTTGTACAATTGTGTTGCATAAATATTTATTGTGTTGCATAAAGTTATACCTTGGAAAGTGCATTCATATTCTATAATTCCTCATAATTCACTGTAATTTGTCTTTTACAACATGGTACTTAAAGTGATACAAGTCGCATATTGCATTTAAAAAAACCTGACTAACTACTGAAATAGAGGATAAAAGAGGACTAACTATTTAAAAGTAGAGTCATCAAGAGAGCCAATAGCGATCTAACAAACGAATTTAAGTTTCCAATAGCGATCTAATAAACGATTTTAAAGTTTTTCTTAGAAATTTCTATTTTCCCCTTTCAAACTCATTCTAGATCGATGCAATTTATTGAAAATTTTATTTTAGATCGTTTTAAATCTCAAAATACATGTTTATATATTCGCACAAACAAATACACCTGTTTATATTTTCATATATAAATTTATTATCTTTAATGTTCATAAAAATTTGTCTATCATTTTAATATTTATCTCTCTCCAATTAATTTGTTTATATTTTGACGTCCTGTCTTTCTTGATAGTTTTGAGTAACGCTGATCTTGGGCTAATTTTGCGCCCAGAGCCGCGCCGTCCAATGGGTGCATCGCACCCGAGCGGCGACATCTAAAGAGCGGCAACAACCGTAGCCAACTATTATTATTATTACAACAACATTTTTCATTGTTTTCGGTATGATACACACGACTTTCCTAGGGAAGATTATGAAATGAAATTAAAGATTCGCAAACATTTTGAGGAAAGAATTACGGATAATGCAGACGAAAAAGGAATATTTACGCAGCGGATTTAACAATCGAAGAATTGAAATCAATAAAAGATTTCCTGGTACCAAGAATAAAGCCTCCTTAGGTTGTGGAAGATATCTTTACTAAAGATTTTATCGTAGAATTTCCTAATTTTCAAATAGCACTGCGAGTTTAACTGATACTTCTGGTGACTTTTCCTGCTGGGAAATGATCATTCTCAAAATTCAAATTGTTCAAGAAACGTTTGCGGTCATCGATAAGCCAAGGCAGGCTGATCAATTTGGCTTATCAGCATAGAGAGTTAAATTTGTGATGGACTTGCCTCGATGACATTGTACAAGAATTCGCAGTTGAGATCTCGAAAAGTACATTTTTAAAGTTAAATGTTGTTTGTATTTCTTATTTATCTCCATTCCCTTAATGCGTGATTACTTATGCTTCAATGCAGTTAAAAAAATATTATTTCATATTTAATTGTGAAAAAAAGATTTCATGCAAATCATATAATTTTAAGTAAATCGCATTGCGATGAAAATGACACTCGAAAGTAATGTGAACAATTGATTCATGATGACAATTTACTATGTCAGCATACGGAATATGCACAATTAATAGTTACTGATATTTTGTGACCACTGTAAGCTGGGGAACGCAGTCATAAATTGTTGGTTTTCAAAGTCTTACAAAATAAGTTTTACCTGAAAATCAAGAAATGTATGGTTTTGATATTTAATTCCCAGGGGCAGCAAATTATGTTCGTACCCAGGCGGCAGATAGGCTAGGCGCGGCTCTGGCTGTACTAATAAAGTAACAGCTCGCAAATCACATAAAAGTTGGGCATCACTGATTTGGGGAATGTAAGATAAATGTTTGGTAAAAGCCCACACAAAATTACATGGAATTATACTATTGAGCCAAAAGAAGATAGTTGTAGTATTTTAATAGTACTCTCCGAAAATTCTTGGAAAAATTACGAATGAATTCATAAAGAAATGGATGATTTTGTGAAAACAGAATAAGTAAAGGCAAGGATGAAAGTTGAATGTCAAGGTTGACGTAAACCAATTATATCAGTGAGATGGTTTGGGAACAAGGTAAAAACGACGAGAACTTGACCCAGAAAATTCGATCAGGGAAAGCAAAGAAATTAGGTGGCTTTGAAGAAGCAGCTTGAATGCGCTTCGAAACTCATTTGAACGACAATGGCTAACATTCATTTGGCCGATGGAAAATGTCCAAAGCACAGCCTACACCTTTAATTAAATGTTTATTAGATACTTAACTTATTAGACGTTTAAACATAAAATATAATTCCTTTTGAAAAATGTTTCGTTCATTTTGGAGAAGTGATGTAATATTACCCAACAAACGCTGCCTATTAACTGAGAGGAAATTGTCCAATCATGTTACAAAAAATTGAAAATTTCGAATATTTCGAAGATTCGCACGAGAGAGAAGTAATATTCTAATCACTAGAAAATACTGCTAATAAGTGTAGCGTAAACTTTATCTTTGTATTAATTAAATTATTCATTTTAAAATTTATTAATGATAGCCTCGCCTTACTTCATTACTACCATTAGCTTCAAATTTCGATAAACCCGTTAAACAAACAATAAAAGGGCTAATCAGTAACATTCGCAAAAGTGAACTGCAAGAAAACAATACGGCCAAAGGCTTGCGTCACCGAGCATGGAATATTAGATCAGTAGTCTAAAGAGAAGAACGGAATTACTCTTATTATTTCAAACCACTCTTCCTTAATTCGAGTAATTGACGGAAACTAATTTAGGCCTTCCATTCTCGGGATATTCATCCTTGGACACCCTCTTTCCCTCGAAAATCCCATTAAATCCTAAAATTTTCACCAAGTGCTTTTCAACAAGGCTATAATTAGCCCCATCCTCGCTCCCCTTGCCAATCCATCCGTGGGAGTACCGCGGGATGGCGTGACAATGCCTTCCTTCCACAGCCACTCTCCTCCTTTGATCACGCCCTCCTGCGATCCGCTCTTCAAGAAATTCCGCCTCCTCCTTAGAGCACGCTCTTGCATCCATCAATATTGCATCGACTAGGAGAAGACTTCGACAAAAGCGACTGAAAGAGGACACGAGTAAGACACCCGAGCGGGAAGTAAACGAGCGCTCAGCGCGGCGGATTCGTGATCCAAGGCGTGCGACTCAGCGAGGAAGGCGCGATGGAACGAAAGGGAACGTTCCTGAAAGGCCCGTGTGACAAAAAGGAGATGGCGGATGTTATTTTAAATTCGAAGACGAAGGGTAACGCTCGGGGATGATCAGTTTGAATTTCCAAATGCGAGAACGACATATTCTGGGTCTCGTTGGAACGTGAACTGCGCCGCATAATGGAGAAATATTTTGGAAATTGAAATGAAATATAACCAATTGGAGTAGCTGTCGCTATGGGGAACTATTTCGCGTAGATATTAATGAAATGACTACTAAAATTCCGTAATGATATTAAACTATATTAGGCTAAAAGCCTGATGATCAGGTAAATGATTCACTATGAGTAAGTATATATTAGGGTTCTAATTATTAGGGTTCTAATTATTAGGGTTCTACTTCCCCCTGCCATACGCCAATCGGCGGCTCGCGGGATAAAATTCTAAAATCTAGGGTGAGCCTTTTCAACAGTGCGTGCAAAATCGGCTAAATATCTAAAAAAAATTTCCATGCGGCTAACTATATGTTTTGTATCATAATTAAATGATAATAGTAATACTTTCATAAACAAGGATTGAGGTAAAGGTGTTACATTTTGCACAATGAAGTTGTGCGGCTAAATCCCAAGGAATAACAAGTATGAAAAATAGAGACATGACTGGGACTCGAACCCATGTCTCCCACTTTCCGATCATCATGACGCCGCATGGTAGTTCAGTGGTTAGAATACCTGCCCTACTGGAAAGTGGGAGACCTGGGTTCGAGTCCCAGTCATGTCGCTATTTTTCAAACTTGTTATTCCTTGACTTTCATAAACATTTGTAAATGATTATCTATTTCATGTAAAACCGATCGAATGAAAATATCGAGGTTATGAGGTTTTTACAGAAAAGCAAACTTTTCCTCCCCTAAAATTTTAAAATTTTTGTCGTCAAGGACTTGTTTTGCGTGTCAAAAAATATCCACCAGTGAGCCACGGTTGGCATGGGTGCCCATGGTATATATTTTTCACAGGGATAGAAACGTCCCTGAGGCGGGCTTCTGGCCGCATTTACTCTAGTAGACGGTCATAAGTCAGCACTTTTCTGGATTATAAGCATTTAAAACTATTATTAGATATTTGTCTATAATCGATTAATTGTTTCCCTCCGTTGCCTTATTTATTTGCCTTTTAATTTAATAATTAATTTCTATCGCGCAATGAAACATTTTTTCTATCCTTTGGATACATGAAACTTAAAAAATAATACTCCCCTAATCTGATAAGTATTGAGCCTTTTTTCAGTATGATGTCCCTCATATTTAAAAAACAATCCCCCTACAGTGGTTGAATTTGCTATGAAATTTGAATTTGTGAGAAAGGGTGAGGCATTGTAGGCACATTACGCCGCCCCCTATAGTGTTCACTCCGAGCCAACCGCCTCAATTGCCATCTGAATCCGACCCAGTACATCTAAACATTCAACTTCGGTCACATACAGCCCAAAGGTCCACGAGCCCACAATTCAATTTCCTAAACCAAAATGGATCAGCCACCAATTAATTTGAGGTACCTTAACCAGGGTTGCAACTAAGTTGGTCGACAAAGCGTTCACCCAATTCCTTTTAAAATGTTGTCGAATCGATTCTTCGAGCGCCTAAAATTTTTAAAGGAATTCGAAAGCCATTAGTTTCATTTTTCATAAACTTTCTTTCAACTCCGCTATAATTAAATAGTATTATCATGGGATTAAACAGTTAATTTTGCCATTAGCACTCTATAACCAAAATTTATATTTTACTCGATTTGATCGAGCGTCATTACTTCCTGTATGGCTTCAATGCATGCCATCTACAAAAGAGAAGTCTTCCAAGAAATTCATAAACAGAGGTCAATTCTAAGGGCTACTATAATTTATTTGTAGAAGTAGTAATTTTAAAAGTGCTTCGACGGTTGAGGTTATTTCGTACGTGAGCCCCCACCAGGGAACCCGGGACCACTTTCACCGAAGCCAAATCCGTTACCCACATAGCTATCCATGGCTATCGGAGGCCCAATGTCATGGCAATTGACCAATTCCACCTCATACGCAATTAGAATAACTCTTATAACATCCAAAATTTGTTGTTTCAATCGACCATAACCTAATCTTCTACAACACTATTTTTTGTTATTGCCTCGTACTTTACCACGACTCCGATTATCTATCGAGGTGTTCTGCTATTTATTAATCGTTGAGTATAAAATCAATGTCATTCAATAACAACTAAGAATTTTTTTCAAAAGAAATTTACAGAATAGAATATAGAATATTTATAACAGCAAATTTCTCAATCTAAGACTTTTCCATGGTAAAAATTAATGTTTATTTATAACTCTCAGTTATTTGCCAGCGGACGCTACACATAGCAAAGCAACTTGGAGCGTGTCAGGAACGTAAGGAATCTGCCTGTGTGATATAGAGAGCGAAAGGAACTCTAAGGTCCGCATGTTTGCTTCCTCCGAAGGATATTCCCTGAGGACTAAACCGAGCGTTGCCGAGTCGAGAAAGATCCTTCGGAGACGTGGTCGCCTTGTTGACAAACTGTTTTCCTTCTCTTTGTCGTCGGTTAGTAAACGACCGTTTGGTATACAAATGTAGCATGTCAAAAATAGAGAGAGAAATTGATTTAACGCAATTTAAAGTAGAATTAATAGCTTCTTCATGCTCTATTTCGCCAATGTCAGGTAATTTCCACGGAATTCCTTATACTTATTCCTTATCCTCATACTATTTCCTTTTCCTTCACAATTTTTGATAGGGGTTATAAGAGTAAGCTTTTTTAAATTGTGAAGATATTACACCTTACAACCCATCGAGTTTAGATCAAAAAATCCACAAAGTAGCTCACCTTCATTCTGCAGATATTCGGTATTCGTCCCTGAATGAGTGCTCAAAGAGAGTGACCAATTAAAAAGCGCCACCACCACCACCATTTTCCAAGAGAAGCGCCTAATGTAAAACCAAAAAGAATTTAAATCATCGTGACTACGAGTGTTTCCATTCATATCGCAAATAAATTAGTAAAGTAATGGGCATTTATTAACAATAGAACTGCTGGAGTCATGACTGAAAAATCTTCATCATATAATATATCATTGAAAATAACTGTATTTAGGATCGAAGAATTGAAATTAAAGTAAAACATTGGGTAAAAGATTCTCCATCCCGTTTAGGAAAGTGTAAAGTTCACCATGACAAATGACTGGGACAATTTTAAAAATTAAATGCCCCTTTAAGCAGAAAATATCAGTAACATTTAATTACACTACTTTAAGAGAGCGATGGAATTGTAAAATTCCAGATTAAACTACTACAATTGAAAAATTACATTTCGACAAGACTTTGATAACTAGTGAACACTGAGGACGGTGACATCTAATAGCATTCTGGGAAACAGTTGCTCCCTCTCCATTTGGTCATTTCCGTGTCTTTTTCCTGCAGGACAGGAATTGACTCAGCAATTAGACCGTAATGAATGGGAAGCTACAACGGATGGGAAACGGAAGAGTGTCCCAGGGAGAAAGGGGTGGCAAACGGGATTTGGAATGAGGAAGGAACGAGGAAAGGAGATAGGTTCCTCGCGTGTCTAAAGGAAACGGGAGTTGTTGCAGAAACGGCCATGAGCGGAACACGTTAGAGCCTCTTGCCTTGATGGGATCCAAACCCAAAGGGGCGCTTTAAAGGATAAGTCTTCTTCTCCGGTCGAACAACACAACGAGAACACGTCCCACTGCGGTTGTACTATTCGTCTCCGTTGAGTGCGGTTTCCATTACGAGCAGAAGTGAGGGCCACCGGGGCTCTTCGATAAAGCCTTCCCTCTCCTCTTACGTGCGATCTATACCTGTCTTTTGTACATAACTCTCTCCTCCTCATCTGCTTCCACCTTCTTCCCAGTGGTCAATACGTCTTCACTGCGTGCCTTCTCCAAAATGGTTCCTCCCACGTCTCCTTGTTACCGCAGCGTTACTTTGTCCCACTATACCTCGATTCGGAAGGGTTTTATGGAGTTAAAAGTATTTTTATCATTAATTTTGCTTATGTAAGATTTAGAGGTGGTTTATTTTCTGATAAAAAATGTGCATCGTAAAGATCATTAAAGTGAAGACTTAATAATATAAGTATCTCCAATAATTCATTGTTTTAATAAAAACGGAATTAATTTTGAAAGTGCTCTTTTATAGAGAAATGATCGAAGAAATAAACCTTATTTAACGTAATATCGCTGTTTCTTCAATAAAATTTTGCCTTTTCAGGAGTACATTAATTCAGTGGTATATTTCAGTTGTAAATAATCTAATTTTGTCATATTTCTACAGAGTAAAAAATACACCTGGTAAATCAAAAATTATGGTTTCTGACTATTGAGGATAGTATGGTTTACCACAAGCTAAATATTTAATTTGAAATATAAATCAGCCTTCATAATTTTTTAGGTTGAGTGAGGCGGCTTAGTGATTCGGCGTGGTTAATTTTTGGACATTAATAACAGTAAAACATGCTGTTATTTCCTTTCCCTTTAATGGGATAACTCTTAACAATTACATCCAGAAACAGCTATATCGATTCTATTTTAATTGTCACTGAGATTTTTTTGGTATGTATTAGAAATGAGATGTCCGTTCAAGATAAAACTCATATTTATATATCAATTATTACGTTGACTTTAAAAGCTAAATTTTCAGCTAAAAGCTAATTTTTAGCTAAATTTTCTAACATGAACGTGTTATAGCCAGTTTTCAAAATAGTTGAATTAGTTCTATTATAATAATAAAAAGAAATTTTAGTTAGTCTTGGTAATATAGAAAACTTAATCACAATTAATTGAAGCTGTTTTAATTGCTACATAGTTTGCATATATTGTACAAATACCGGACTATGGATGACTTTTTCAAGAAAAAACACTTCGTTCTTGGTTTTGGTATTTTCTTTTGGTCAAGCCTATTAAGCCCCAAGTCAAGCCACAGTAGACCATTGTTACCGTCCAAAAATATTAAGACGTACAAGTTTAAGTGAGGCTTAAGAAAATGTTTCCCTTTTCCTAATTGCATTTGTTAGTTAAAAGCAAGGCTCCTTTCCTCGGAATACTCAGAAAACAGAATCAGTCAAAAAAGTATACTCATTTCGCGAAAAGAAAAACTTGTTTGTCAGCACCGAATTTGTAGAGACATGAAATTTATACAAGGCACTTTCAGCCTCTAAAATCAGAAGAGATACTCAAAGTGGTGGGTCATCAGCCTAAGACAAATCAGAAAGGCATACTGCTTGTTGAGTAACCGATGTCCAATTCTTCACTGAGACAACTTTAATGGGAAGTTTGGTATATTAATATTTTGAAGATAATGATCGCTACTTTAAGCATCCCTTCTAGTTGTTGAGGACGAATGTAGCCCCTGCAAGTTCAACAAATTTACTATTAAAATATTTACGCAAGATTTCATTTTCCTAAAGTGTGTGTACATTTTTAGCCGAATCTTAATTTCCTTTCAGTTTTAATAATGTACATCTTCTTGGTTGTTGTTATAACCACACCGACTAATTTTCCATTACCATTTTCTCTTCATATATCGGAAATCGAATGAGCATCCTTGACTTTTCTCCTGTCTTCCTTACTGGGAATTCTCTTTCATTCGCTTGTTTCACTTCTTCCTATCTCGAACGGAAGCTTACCGGCAGCGTCATTCCTAACCGTTAGCCGGCAATTACCCTCATTTATCGCAACAAGATGGTCCGTCGGAGGGCGCACTTGAGAGTTAACGAAGAGGAATCTAAGAAATGGAGGTCTTTAGCAGTAGAGAATGAATGCAATGAAGGATCGATAACGATTTCCTTCACAGAACATGGAGAAATGTCATGAAATATCGCTCGGTTGTTGAAGGTAAGCAGATTAAAAGAACAAAGAAATCATTTGTGTTACCGGAGTGATGGGCAGAAGAGATAAATGGTCTCTTTTAATTATCATTATATGGAACCTAACAAAACTACTGATTCTACAAAAGAATGACTAAGAGTGTTATAAAAACAAAAGTCTGCTATTTTCTATTCCACAGCCATCATTATGTAAAGGAAGATAGGATGTTTAGAAGATCGTTTTGGACCTCGTGATGACGCTTCACCGTTGAAGTTAGTGATATTCTGGACACCGAGTATTATATACTTTATAATTAGATAGAAGAATTGTATCCTTATTTTTTCAAGAGAAAACTTCAAGAGAGCTGCAATGTAATATCTTTTAAAACACTTTGACTCATTTAAACCTTAAGTACACATACATTTCTGCAGGCCTATGATAACACTGGCCAGTTTATTTGCAGAGAGGTTCAATTTGAATGATTTTTTTCCAATAAGTATTCTAAGAGTTTCAAAAGCGAGAGGAATAAATATGTAAAACAGTCGATTAAAATAATTAATAAATTTAGATCTAGAATTGTTTTGTATTTCCCAAAGCAGATTGTTGACGATGATGAATACTTTTTCTCTGATAAAATGATGGATTAACTGATTAATTGTTGATGATAATAATAATATAGTATTGTAAAAGAAACACGAGGAATTACACCATTATTTCTTAAAATTCATATTTGCCTTTTTTTCAAGTGGAACCGAAGCTGGTTTATCAAATATTGAATCATGAAAGCTTAGAATAACCTAGAAATTTTCAGAGGTATAGGTTAGAGAAAGAAAGTTTTGCTTGACTTGAATTCAATGATATGTAATTATTTCAATTTATTTTCAAGAACTGGAGTTATTTCCTTAATCTTTTCCATGATATTATTTCTTAATAGCCATCATTTTTTAAATCTAAAAATAATAAGTCAATGATTAATGAATCAAATGCACAACTATTAACATCTTAAGCAGTAATTTATAAAGCCTTATTGAGACATTTTTAGATTAAAGTCTACTTAAAATAAGCTTGTTTGACCAAACCTATATTCTGTTGGCATTTCCTTTCAATTAAAATTCATGCTGCTGCTCTACATTAATTGTCTCCATTAAAATTTAATAAAACAAGATATTGACCTTTACTTCAAAGATATTTAAGAGAAATTAATGACCATAGCTTCTTGAATTCACAGTGTAACCGAAAAAATAAACTAGCCGAAGTCTACACACTTAGCATTAGAATAATGACCTATCAAATACTTTACTTTACTTTACTCAAAACACGCGTACGAACATAGTATTAGAAAAAGCGACATTACTTCCACGGCAGGGACAGGGGCACCGACGTAAATTAATTAGAATTATTCACAACGGCCGTTGCCGGAGCAGGAGGAGTTAAATCATTTTAATAAAGGTCACAAATCACATAAAACGCGGCTCGGCTCCTTCTCTATTACTGCACGGCGAAATAAAAAAGACTTGCAGATGTAGGCACTTACACAAATAAACGTAACTTCTTATTTTTACGGCCGGCGAGGGAATAAAGAGGACAAAGAAGGTGAGTGGAAGGGAGGAAGGGAAATGGGCTCGGTTTGGGCCAGCTCCTTTACCGCCATTCTCAAAAAAACTCTCCACACGTTCTCTTCCCACTCCATACTCTCGCAATTCTCTCACTTCCCAAAAAGTCGTATTCTCTTTTTCTTCTTTTCCTCGTTCCCTCTCTTTTCATCCTCTTTCTACGATCTTCTAAGCTCCCTTAACATCATTCATTCTTTACCTTTCCTTCCTTTACCCTCAGCAGTGTGAGTAAAACAGGTTTTCAACTTCTACGAAGACCAACTATAAAATTGTACCAACAAATAATTTTCACATGAACGACTAATATTAGCGGAAACTATTCTGTAAAATAACCATCTTGAAGATCAGTTTTAAGTGAATCTTCTCCATGATTAGCTAATTATTAGGTTAATTAGGCTCAGGAGAGGTAATGAGACTTACAACATTAAACAGAGGGTGAAGTAAGTGTGGCTTAGTTTCCCTCACCGAGCAAGAATGTTATTTGTGGAAATAATCAACGTTAATGCAGCACAATGACCCTATAAATGACAATTTTCAAAGCATTCAATAAGGACTTTCAAAAATGAATGCTATCATAATTCATAAATCAGCATCTCTCTTAATTACAGTCGTGAACAATTATCATTGTCCAATATTGAGCAAAAACGTGTCTACTGAATGGAAGTGACATCTTTTACGTAAACAATCATAAACCTCTTGTTAACGAGCCAATCAATCATTTTCAGGCATCACCAGTAATGCACAGCACGCTGCCAGAGAACATAGGGGATTTCCTTGAAAAACCGTCAAATAACATGTTTCCTATTTTTGGTGAGAGGATTTGGAAGCTTTATGTTGGCCTCCTAAGAACCATTGGATCTGCGTTTTCTGTCATTAATTCAGGAAAATTAGGTCATTCCATCCTTGGGGGATTGTTCAATCTGCATGAGATGGTATGTCCAACGGTCACTCACCTATAAAAGTTCTCACTAGTTATATATGCGTGTAACCGAAACGAATGCCCCTTTGTTCTGTCGTTGTTTGGGGAATGTTCAGGCGGTCAAGGACTTTTTCGTCTAGTGAAAGAGCAAAAAAATTTCACGTCAGGGATCGATTGATCCGATAACTCTTTCGTTCAGACCCCTCTGTTGTTTTGGATACTACTCAATGAATACGTAATAAAGGTTATACAGGATCCTGTACTACTTTTATTTTAAAAGGCACAATTTAACTTTCCAAATCACTCGCTCAGTGAAAATTCATCCTGCGCTTTATTCTTACAGTTTTATGTGGAGGTTTTACGGGCGATTATTTCCCAATTCAAAAATGAGCATATGGCCTAAACTAGCCGAAGATGGATAACTTTGAGAGACATGTTGCCTATGCTTGTCAATATTAGAAATTTACTAATTCTTCCTAAGCGAATTTTATAAACCCTTGAATTCTCTGAGTATTTGTGTGAAATGGAATTCAATGGGTAATCACGTGATTAGGAGCTTGAAGATACTTACTTGCTTACGATCTGTACCTCATTAATTTTAAATCGATTCTCTGGCATAATAAAGAAGTTGTTTGTAAAATATCTTAAAATATTAACATCGAGTATGAAATGAAATAGCTGATATAGAGGTAGAAGCAAGATATCCTCCCAGAAGAGTGAACTTCGCTTTTCAAATGCGGATAACACCTTTCAATTTTATTGCGCAATGTAACTTCCACCCCTCACTCAATTATTTTATGTGTGACGGATTTAATAATTAAGTGAGCAGTAAAAATTACACTGCGCAATAAAATTGAAAGATAATGCCCTCACTTGAAAAACGAAGTTCACTCTTTTGGGAGATATCTTTCTTATAGGGGAATCATATTGAAATAAAAAAGTTTATTTTGGTTCAATCTGTACAACGCCGTATTTAAACCGTACCCGAATTTAAGATATGGAAAGTTTCCACAACTCCCTTAACGAGTTCACATATTCGAGATAATCAAACATATAACAAGTGAGGAGATTATAGTTCATCGATCATTAGAATGATGATGAAATGAAGCGAAGTTTCGATAAAATTAAAAATTAAAGAAGGAAAATTATAAAACTCAAATAAAGAAACATGTGAGGACTTATTGTCGTGGTATTGTTAAAAGTGCTTCGACAGCTGAGAAATTTCTCATGGTCACCCGACGGGATTGGACCGATTTCTTTATAGGCAAACGCGCTGCCCAAATGTTTATCAGAGATCCTAAGGACTTGTGAATCAGTCCAAAGAATAATTATGTAAATATATTAAATTTCACAGAAAATAATTTAAATTTGTGAAAGAGCTGCCTATTTATCAGAGTATGATTTCATCTCTCGGAATCGTTCTTTATTCACTTAAATCTGCAGAAATGATTGACGCATCTACTTCAACATATAACATCATTTTTTTCTCCTCAATGAATCACATTTTATTCGAAGATTCCTGAAGAAAGATACGACATGCAGCGAAATATGAAATCGTGTAATTAACTTTGGAATGGAATATTTCAATGTCAGAGGAATAAATAATTGCGGAAAGTTATCCAACAAAATCATTCTGCGTGGAACTTTTTCGAGATCGTTCCTTCCTCGATACACAGATTATTTACTTATCTTGTATTTGCTCAGCTACCAACATATTGCTTCTCTGTTTTTCTTTTCATGAGTTTTGCGGATCAAAAATGGATATTCCACTGTGAAATTAAAACTACGGACGTTTTTCACCATCCTTAAAGCTTTTACTCCTCTTTCTGTTGCCAAAATTATTTTCGCAACATCTTTAGAATTCACATTCTTTCTATCGAGAGACAGGTGTTTTGAAATTAATCGCCTTATTGTACCAGTGATAAACTATTCAAATAATTTTGGTAGAATTAATAAGTTTTGGAATTTCTATTAAATTTGATGAAATGCCTGATGAGAGTATATAGAATTGACTGAAATGTGACGAAATGTAAATGTTCTTCCAAACGCTAATGTCTAAACACTAATCGTCTTCTATTTGTCTTCCTTTCTATTCTCTACAATACTACGTCACTCCGTACCTCATTCCATCCCTTAGTTACCCCATCCTGTCTAGTTCCTCTTCTACTCTCACAGTATTTCCCATCATTCGCCAAACAACAAGAGATTATTTCAATCGAATTTAGGAAGGAATAACAAGTGTGAAAAATAGAAAGTGGGAGACCTGGGTTCGAGTCCCAGTCGTGTCGCTATTTTTCACACTTGTTATTCCTTTGGGATTTTCGTAGGTTTTACAACCTACTAAGTTACCTTCCTTTCCTTTACAACCTACTAAGTTACCTTCCTTTCCTTTATCGAATTTAGGAATTTAAGTGAGGCTATTTCGCAATTCATCTTCAAAAGAGTGTAATTGTTGAAATGAGATATTCTGTTGTTGATTCCACATAGATTTTAATACGCGATCGGTTTCGTCGCCAAATGGCATTATCAGGTACAGCAAACAAAACAAATTCAGTCATCAAATTTAAAAAAGATAATGATTGGCTGATGAGGGGTTAAATCTGAGAAACGTCTTTTCCTATCCCAAAATCTAGCGCCCATTCCCATCCTTTTCTAGCTCCACGTTTTTCGTATTTCTCTGTTCTTCATAGCACTCCTTTTGCACCCAAAATCCTCCTAATTCCACTCCTGCTTTCCTAGCATTCTCCCATCTCCTCTCCCTCACCACCTTTATCTCCACGTGCTTTTTTCCATGCCGCCCGCCCTTTATTCCTCTCCATCTTCTCCAAACATTTCCTCCCGTCTATCGCGAGAAAGAGAGAGAACTCCCCCCCACCCTTTA